>JAODAL010011907.1:0-97806 GCA_025379985.1 Phyllomedusa bahiana
AAGGGAGGGAATCCCTTGCATCCACTCTTGCCCGTGTTGGCCTGGGTCCCCTTTTCTCGGCCAAAATCATGGCTCTATACAAGAACCCGTCCGCTAGAGTGAGAGTCAACGGCACTTTGTCTGACCCCTTCTCTATACGGAACGGCACTAGACAGGGATGCCCGCTGTCCCCGTTACTTTATGTCCTAGTTATGGAGCACCTATTGGAAGCCATACGTTCTAACCCGGACATCAAGGGCATCACAATCGGGGGCCGTGAATTTAAGTGCTCGGCTTTTGCCGATGACCTTTTGATTTATATCACCGATCCTCTCATATCTCTTCCCTCCTTGATGTCTGAGCTACGACAATTTAGTGTCTGGTCAAACTATAAAATCAATTATACGAAGTCCGAGGCTTTAAACATCACGATAGACCCAGCCATCATAGACGCCCTTAAGGGGAAATTTTCCTTTTCCTGGCCTGCCTCGGGTATCTCCTACCTGGGGATTTTTATCCCCGCTGACCCCTCTAAATTATTTGAGACGAACTTTCCACCGTTGCTATCCAGGGTTTCTCACCTACTTAAGACTTGGTCCCAGCGGGACTTTTCATGGTTCGGCAGAATGAACATATTGAAGATGTCCATTCTTCCTAAATTCCTGTACCTCCTTCAGACGATTCCCATCTTTATTCCCAATACTTTCTGGATTAAGGTTAATCGCGCTTTTAGTGACTTTATTTGGCTTTCCCGCCGCCCCAGAATTAGTCGTAACTTACTTTCTAAGCCCAAAACCGCTGGTGGGGTGGGTTTTCCCGACTGCCGGCTGTATTATTTGGCGGCGGCTTATGCTAGGTTCATGGACCTGATCCACAGCTCGCAGGGAAAGTTATGGGTTCGCATTGCTCAAATCCTCTGTCCCCAGTCCCTGGTGTCCCTGCCGTGGGCCCCTGAGAGCTCTTTCTCTACGACTGCGATGTCCTTTAGTACGACCCATACCTTACTGATCATCCGTAGGGCTAAAAAGTCTGAGGCTCTCTTAGATTTAAAAGGCCCCTTGTTCCCGGTTTCTGATAATCACCTATTTCCGGCTGGCTTCTCCCGGAATTCGTTTTTGGGACGCTCTAGGGAATGCCCTCTCCTTTCCTCCCATATTCATAACAGAGGTAAACTTCTCTCCCTCTCGGAGTTAGTGCAGGACGGCTGCCCGACTCCTAGGAACTTATTTGAGTATGTCCAACTGCGACATTTCTTCACCACTGTTATTAAAAAGACTAACTTCGATAGGGCCTTAACCCCGATGGAAAGATTATGTCTTTCCTCCTCGGTACCTAGACACCTGATCTCCCAGATTTATCTGTGGCTCCTTTCCCCTGCTGATCACTCTCTCCCCTCCTTTTGTGCGGCTTGGGAGAAGGAGCTACAGAAGTCTTTCACTATGGATCAATGGAAGAAATGTTTCTCCCTCACCCACAAAGCCGTTATTGCTAGCAAGTCCCAGGAGACTAGTTATAAAATCCTTTCCAGGTGGTATAGGGTGCCGTTTCTCCTCCACAAATGGTTCCCTTCGGTCCCGGAAACGTGCTGGCGTTGTAATCAGGAGCCGGGCACAATGGTCCATATATGGTGGGGATGTGTGGCTATCAGGGGGTTTTGCGTGAGATATGTGATCGGGCTACACTGACTGCAACGGGGTCTCTGTTGGCCGAAATCTCTCCCGAGGCTACGTTTTATTATACTGTTTCCTTTCCCCAAGTCACATATAAGAAATCTTCTGGATAGACATCTTATTTCAGGGCGGGCTGCTAAAAACTATTATCACCTGGCACTGGCGCCAATGACTTTCATCCCCACTTGTTGGTGAGTGGATTGAAGAGGTTTCCTTCCTCTATTCGTATATGAGGAAATTGATAATCCAATCACCGATGACGCTACCAGGTTCTTGCGGACCTGGGACCCCGTGGTGTCTATTTCAGGGCCTCCAGGCTTTAAAGCCCTGTAGGTTAGTGGGATTATGGGCATGGGGGGGCTGTAGTGGTCCTCCTCCTTGGTGTTGACCTGGATTCTCATTTCATGGAGTATTTTACATTTTTGTGCTACGTAGCTGCCATTTTCCTCACTCGTGGTATGGTTGGGCTTGGTGGATTTCCTCCCTTAACCCCTCCCACCCTCTTCACCCCTCGGGGTTTTGTGTTTCTTGTTTTTTGACCCAGTTTGTTACTAGTACTTCACAGTCCTGAAGTGGTTTTTGCATTATGTCTGCATATTCACTTTTGTTTCTCCTCATTAACAGTCGTTGCATTGTTGATTCTGCTTCCATCATTGTACCTCCTTAATTGGATCGTGACTGTGAGACTTTGTTTTTTGTCTTTGTTATACGAAAATGTTTAATAAACACTAAATTTAAAAAAAAGCTGCATGCTATATTTTTTAGTCTTCATGCAGGGGCGTCGCTAGGGTCCTAAAACATCCGGGGCTCGGGCCCTTTGTGTTTTTCTGGGTAGGGCGGGGTTCACAGGACATTTTTTCGCGCCTCATTGTGAACTGGGGATGTTTTTTTACAGAGAAAAACCTTCTGTTCCGTCACTAATTTTCTGCACATCCACACAGATCCGTCCATCTCCTCAGCAGTCACTGTACAGTAAAAATCACCAATGACAAATTTACTTTTTCAGAACTTCTAAACCTTCTATGACAAACCCCTAAACAGCCCACCAAAAACATACACCGATACTGGAGCAAATCTACCAGACAAGTGATTGTTACTAAAACCCTCCTACAAAACCAAGCCCCAAAAACTATTACTACGTAAGGCTCAAATAATCATGCCAGACCCTGACGAACGCAACCCCAACATGTGACTATCCACTGCACACAGGCCCTAGAGACATATATTACCGCCATACAGTGACCATATAGTGGTAGATACTAGTTGTATGTAGACTCTGCAGACATATAAGTGATTCCCCTGCTGTTACATTTAGTAACTCACCGGAGACGTCTTTTCTGATCAGCATCGTTCCCCTTTCCCTTTTTCTTCTCCATCCGGTTCACACCTTCATGCTGATTGCCCCCGGCCCAAGACTCGCCCCTGAGGATTTGGACACAAATATCTTAGAATCCTCACTTTTCCCAGAAAACCCCTTTAAATTTATGGGTTTATAGCAGTCCCCTCAGTTAGGTATATAGGGGCACTGAAGCGTATTATGGGGCCACAGGCAGATATATGGGCCAAGGCAGATATATAGGGCCCACAGGCAGGTATATAGGGGCCACAGGCAGGTATATAGGGGCCAAAGGCAGGAAATTTAGGGGGCACAGGCAGAAATATGGGGCACTGAGGCAGTATATGGGGGGCCACAAGAAGGTATTTTAGGGTTCACTGAGGCAGAATATAGGGCCCATGAGGCAGTAAAATGGGGTCACTGAGGCAGTTATGGGGGCCACAGGCAGGTTATATGGGACACAGGCAGTATATGGGGGGCCCAAGGCAGGAATATTGGGGCACAGGCAGTATATGGGGGGCCACAGGAAGGTATATAGGGACACGGGGGGGGCAAAGTATATGGGGGCCACAGGCAGGTATATAGGTGCACCGGCATCTTTATGGTGGCCACAGGCAGGCGTATTGGTGGCACAGGCAGGCGTATGGGGCCACAGGCAGGCATCATCGGGGCCACAGGAGGCATATGGGGGCCACCAGGCAGGGTTATGGGGCCACAGGCAGCATATGGGAGCCACAGGCAGGGATTGGGGGGCACAGGCAAGGATATGGGCCACAGGCAGGCATTATAGGGGCACAGGCAGCATCTGGGGGTCCCAGGCAGAATATGGGGGCCACAGGCAGGGATAATATGGGGGCCACAGGCAGGGATATGGGGCCACAAGGCAGGCATTATAGGGGCACAGGCAGCATATGGGGGGGCCACAGGAGGGATTTTGGGGCCACAGGCAGCATATGGGGGCCACAGGCAGGAAATTATAGGTGCACAGACAGGGATATGGGGCCACGGGCAGTATATGGGGGCCAAGGCAGGCCTTATAGGGGCAAGGCAGGGATATGGAGGCCACCCAGGCATTTATTGGGGGTCACTGGCAGGGATATGGGGGCCACAGGCAGGGATTATAGGGGCACAGGCAGCATATGGGGGCACAGGCAGGGATATGGGGGCCAAGGCAGGGATATGGGGGCCAAAGGCAGGGATATGGGGCCACGGGCCAGTATATGGGGGCCACAGGCAGGTATAAAGGTGCACAGGCGGGATATGGTGGCCACAGGCATATATGGGGGCCAACAGGCAGGGATATGGGGGCCACAGGCAGTATAGGGCGGCCCACGGCAGGCATATAAGGGCAAAGGCAGTATATGGGGGCCACAGGCAGGGATATGGGGCCACATGCCAGGCGTATGTGGGGCCACAGGCAGGCATTATAGGGGCACAGGCAGTATATGGGGCACTGAGGCAGGTAAACGCAGTTAAAAATAAAAAACATTCATACTCACCTTAACTCCCCGGCGAGCGCGCTCCCCCGGCAGCTCCTGGGCGCAAGGGCCCTATGACGCGCTGTGCGCCCGAGGAAAAAGGCAGCGGTCGCGATGACATCACATCATCGCGACGCTGGCCGGCTGAGGCGCACGGGCCGCATAGGGTTCTCAGCGCTGTGAGGACCCGGCGGCCCCGCTGTGTCGGACCTGCGGGTCCGACACTGTTGCGGAGCAGGGAGCGCTCGCTCTCTGCTCCGCAGAAAACCCTCAGCTGTGTGTGCGTCCAGCGGACGCACCATGCAAACTAAAGGCCAGTCGGTGCTCCAGGCCCAGCGCAGAGGCCTGGAGCCCGGGGAGACTCGGGGCACAGGGTGTTTTATTCGGGGCCCGAGCCCCGAATAAAACAGCCTAGCGACGCCCCTGTCTTCATGCCTTTATTTCATGCAGTTTATGTAGCATTTTAGCATCACAAGTCTTGAGATCCATGATTTGCATTATGAAAAAGCGCTACAAAAAATGCTTAAAAAAGACTCATGTATTTTTTTCGTAAAGAAGAAACAACAATGGAGGTTGATGGGGAGAAATACTCCAACTGCCTAAAAAAAAAAAAAAACAAGAATCCCCCCAAACAAGCAACACCCACAGCATACTGTGGGGAAAAAGCTTGAAGATCAAATGTGTTTAACCCCTTAACGACCACCCACTGTCTTTTGATGGTGGGCCGTGCATGTACTTTTTCGGCAGTAGCGCCAAAAGATGTTGCTGCCTTCAGAGAGGGTTTGCGGCTCCCAACGCCATAGATGCACTAGGAATAGCTCCGTTCCAGGAGCAGTCTCTGTGCACGGCCGGGATGGGAGGAAACCTCTGAGTCTCTCAATTTAACCCTTTGATTGACGTGATCCTTGACCGCAACATGATCAAAGAGGATTCCTCTGCCCCATTAGGACACCTGGATTCCCAATGTCCGATGCAGCTTGAGGAATATCTATACAGTCAGCCCTGGGAATCTAGAGTAGCCCCAGGGCTGTCTGCATAGTAAGTCTGCTGTCAAGGCACACTATGTGCTGCCCTGATAGCAGTTTGCGAAATACTGACACAGAATGTAATGTATAAGTAAACAGGCGTGTTCTAAAAAAAATTACTAAGTGTAAAAATAGTTATCCCTTAATGGGATAAAAAAAAAAAAAGGTTCAAAACTTTGTGTGGGGACAAAAAGCAAATAAATAATAAAATAAATATTTAATTTTTTTTAAAAAATCATTGTGCATACATTACACATAAAAAAGCCTACACATATTTGGTATCCACATAAACGTAATAACTTGTTGAATTAATCTAACAGGTTATTTAGTATAAATTGTGAATGGTGTAAAAAACTAATTAAAAAATGCAAAAAAAAGCCGCTAGAGGAAAAAAAATGTATACCTCCTCATACAACTGCGTCACTGACATTTTTTTTTTAAATTCTGACCGTTAAAAGGCAGGGGGGCAAAATTTGGAAAATGTAACTGGTCATTAGGGTCTGGGGCTTAACGGTTTGTTCACACGGCGTGTTGGATCCGTTTTTGGATCCGAAAACGTATTCAAAAGCACTGCATAAATTGCAGGTGCGTGCTTGGATGCGCTTTTGCTGCAGCAGAAATGCACTCTATAATTTTAAATAGGGCGTCTGCTGCATCAAACGGATCAAGAATTCACATGACAATTCTTTGAACGGATCTGAAAGACGCATGTAAAACATGCATCGGTGATCACTCGTCTGAACGCTGATGCGTCTAGCAATGTAAATCACACTGCTGATTGTTAGGCCCGGTTCACACGGCTTATTCAAGCCGTTATTGCGGGACGGATTTCGCCCGCAATTACGGCTTAAGTAAGGGGTGGGGCGGGGGCGCTGCCCGCCGGCCCCATAGACTTTCATTATCCACGGCGCGTATCCCGCCGGGATAATGTGCATGTCACTATCTCCCCACCCGGCGGATTCGCCGAGCGGGGAGGAGAGACAAAATCAACTGTTCTCTATGAGAACTGTGGATTACCGTAATGACTGGGGCGGATTCCAGCCGTACTGAAGCGCAAATACGGCGCACAATACGGCTGCAATCCGTCCCTGCAATAAGCCGTGTGAACGGCCCCTTAGATGCGTGTTTGGGTCCGTTTAGGGTCCTAAACACGGATCCAAAGACGCATCTAAAAACGTCTGCAAACACGGAGTCAACACGCCGTAAGAGATTGAGGAGCGTCATCGCATGCGTTTTTTGCATAAGCGCAATGTGTGAAACCTTAGCGTCTGAATGTAAACAATAAGTGCTTCAATTTACTGACATGAAGCAGAAACCGTGGAGAGGATGAGGAATTGATACACTAGATATATTAGGATGTGGCAGAACTGTTCATTATCCACTGATTCAACTGTATTTACATAAAACCTCTTAGTGTACGTCAAATGAGTCAATAGGCCCCCGTTCACCCGACAGAGGGGCGGCATATGTCAGTACACCTTTTCTTTGCTGTATAGAATAGTGCAGTAATAGGATGCAATAATCCATATTGAAGCATCAAATTTTAAAAAATGCATATTGTGTGGTGTACGTTTTTTTGTTTTTTTTTTTGCAGTGGGCTGATCTGGTTCATGTTTAGACTTCATACACACGGGTTGAATTCAAAGCTATATCCGCAACATGTTTGGAAAGAAATCTGCGCTTCAAAACCTGCATCGACTAGTGCTAATTTTGACGCAGATTTTTTTTACATTGAGTTTAACCGCTTAATGATGCAGCTATTTTCAGGTTTTTGCTTTTAATTTTTTCCTCCCTGCCTTCCAAGAGCCATATTTATTTTTCTATCTACATAAGGGCTGATTTTTGCGGAACAAGATGTACTTTTTATGGTGTCATTGACCATACCATCTAATGTACTCCAAAACTCCCGCCAAAAAAGGGTTTCATTTTTATGGAGCTCAATTTAAAAAATTAAAGCTGTGCATGAAGCTGTGCATCACGCCCCCTGCGACACTGATCTGTATGTACAGCGCTCACACAAGGGAGAAAGCAGGATGGTAACGATCCCTCCTGCCATCTCCCTGATCGCCCACACCTAGAAATGACCATGACGCTCCAGGCCCACGGCAGCGGCCTGGAGCCCGCGGAGGTTCGGGGCACAGGCAGTTTTATCCGGGGCTTGTGAGATCGGATTTCAAATCCGAAATTTGACCCAAAAAATTTAAACATGTTCTATAATCAATAGTACTGTTCTATCTTAAAACAAAATATGGTCAGCGCATCCATTTTGAAAAATGAGTATAGGTGCACGCTGGTGTGGCAGCCAAAAGCAATGCAAACACAACACAATATCAGCAGCTCTACAGGTACTAAGACAGTCAAAGGGGACATAGGAATTTTTTGGAACACCATTTCTACTACATAGGAATATATTGTACAATTTTGATCAAAACTGTAAAAGCCCATCTACTGTTGGCAAGGTGACCTCAATCCAGAACGGAACCTACTCTATGTGTTACCTCTCTTGGTGTCTGTTCAGACCTACACATTTTAGGGAGCGAAAATTCCAGCTATAACCTGATCTGATTACAAAAACCTGTGCAGGTGGGTGGAGTACACAAACCAAGATGGGGGCCAGCCACTCCCCCCATGCAAGCATTAAAACTTTTTTTTCCCCAAAAATTCCTGTCCCCTTTAACTATTTTTAGTGCTTGTAGACTGCTGCTGATATTGTGTTGTGTTTGTATTGTGCCAAAAAACGTGACAAAAACGAAAACCGACTGTAAAAAATAGGCCGGTAAGTTTGACCTCTGTTGTAGGTAAAATGTTTGAAGGTTTTCTCAGAGATGCTATCCTGGAGTATCTCACTGAAAATAAATGTATAACGCCGTTCCAGCATGGGTTCATGAAGGATCGGTCCTGTCAGACTAATCTCATCAGCTTCTATGAGGAAGTCAGTGCTAGACTGGATCGGGGTGAGGCACTGGATGTCATAAATCTAGATTTTTCTAAAGCATTTGATACGGTGCCACATAAAAGGTTGGTAAATAAAATGAGAATGCTTGGACTCAGGGAAAATGTGTGCAAGTGGGTAAGCAACTGGCTCACTGATAGAAAACAAAGGGTAGTAATTAACGGTACATACTCAGACTGGATTGCTGTTACTAGTGGGGTACCACAAGGGTCAGTATTGGGCCCTATCCTCTTCAACATTTTCATTAATGATCTTACACAGGGTATACACAGTAGAATATCGATCTTTGCAGACGATACTAAGCTCTATAAAGTAATCAACACAATAGAGGATAATATGTTATTGCAAAGGGATCTGGATAAGTTGGAGGCCTGGGCAGAGAAGTGGCAGATGAGGTTTAACACTGATAAATGCAAGGTTATGCACATGGGGAGGAAAAATCCATTACATGACTACATGTTAAATGGAAAAACACTGGATAAAAGTGACTGGGACTTGGGAATCCTGGTGGACAGTAAACTTAACTGTAGCAGCCAATGTCAGGCAGCAGCTGCCAAGGCTAATAGGATCATGGGGTGTATTAAAAGGGGCATAGATGCACATGATGAGAACATTATTCTCCCATTATACAAGTCACTGGTCAGACCACACATGGAATATTGTGTACAGTTTTTGACAACAGTGAACAGGAAAGACTTTTTAGAGCTTGAACAGGTACTATGGCGGAAACAAAAATAATAAAAGGACTGGGAGGACTACAATACCCAGAAAGATTAGCAAGATTAGGGTTATTTAGTTTAGAGAAAAGACAGCTTCGGGGGGACATAATAAATATGTTTAAATATATCAAAGGTCAATATAGAGATCTCTCCCAAGATTTATTTATACCCAGGGCTGTATCTAGAACAAGGGGGCATCCTCTACGTCTTGAGGAACGAAAGTTTCTACATAAACATAGAAAGGGATTCTTTACTGTAAGAGCAGTGAGACTGTGGAACTCTCTGCCAGAGGAAATTGTCATGGTGAATTCACTGACGGAGTTCAAAAAGGGTTTGGATGCATTTCTGGAACGTAATAATATAACAGGTTATAGTGTCTAGGATTCTGGAGAAGGGTCATTGATCCAGGGATTTTTCCGATTTACAGATTGGAGTCGGGAAGGAATTTTTCCCTACAATGAGGACAATTGTATTCTACCTCATTGGGGGTTTTTGCCTTCCTCTGGATCAACACCTTAGTATAACAGGCTGAACTGGATGGACGTCTTGTCTTTTTTCGGCCTTACAAACTATGAAACTACTGGTTGTATTCTGATCAGAATCCAACCAGTATTTTACACCCTGGCGTGTGAACGCGGCCTAAGGGATGATGTTCCAAACGGAATACTGCCATACACATAATAATAAAAAAAAACGCAAAAACACACCCCGAAAAAACAAATACAATCAATAAAATCTCTATATACACTATAGCCCACAGTGAGCCTAACGAATTTACAAAGATAAAAAAGGAGCAGGCAAACCCTTTAAAGTTGGGAATTCAAAGTAAAAGTCTTAAAAATAAATGTATTTTTTATGCGACCCATTTTCTAATTTATGTGATACCAAAAAAAAAAAAAAAAAGTTCTTTTCACTTTATATTATACTTCAATATAATTTTAAGGGGATGCTCACACATTGTTTTTAAGATGCGTATTTGGATCCGTGTTCCGGACCCAAACTCGCATCTAACACTGTGCAAGGTGATTTACATTAGTTTCAATGTAAAACACGCAGCGGCGTTCAGACAATACGTGTTTTACATTCTTCTTTCTGATGCGTCTTTTGGATCCATTCAAAGAGTTTTCATGTCAATTCTTGATCCGTTTTCCGCAGCAGACGCCCTATTTACAACTATAAGGTGCGTTTCTGCTGCAGCAAAAACTAATCCAACCACACAGCAGACTTTGGGTATGTCTTGGATCTGTTTAAAAAACGGATTGAAAAATCTCTGTGTGAACATATCCTAACTCTTAGGGGATGTTCACGCGACATTTTTGGATAGGTGTTTAGATTTGTGTTTGGATCCGTGTTTCGGACCCAAAACAGACCCAAAAACGCATCTAACAATGTGCGGTGTGATTTCCATTGCTTTCAATGTAAAACACGCATCAGAGTTCCAACAGGTGATCGCCGATACGTGTTTTACATGCGTCTTTGTGATGCGTCTTTCGGATCTGTTCAAAGAATTGACATGTCAATTCTTGATCTGTTTGACGCAGCAGACGCCCTATGTACAACTATAGGATGCATTTCTGCTGCAGCAAAAATGCATCTAAACACAGCAGACTCTGGGTGCGTGTTGAATGCATTTTACGCAGCACATTTGAATACGTTTTCAAAACGGCACGTGAAAATACCCTTGGGGCCTTCTCACACGGCTTATTGATGCCGTAATTGCGGGACGGATTTCGCCCGCAATTACGGCGCGTGTACGGGGGCGGGGCGGGGCCGAGGGGGCACCAGCTCGCCGGCCCCATAGACATCCATTATCCAAGGCACGGATTGCGCCAGGACAATGTGCATGGAGACGGAATCCATAGTTCTCTATGAGAACTGTGGATTACCGTAATGACCGGGACGGATTTGGCATACCACCCAACTGTCCCTATTTTGGAGGGACTGTCCCTATTTTTAACCCTTGTCCCTCTGTCCCTCTTAGCTCTATAAATGTCCCTCTTTTTCATCTGGGAAATAGATTTGCGTCAATAAACTGATTATCTTGCTCTAATAAGTATCTGATTACCTCCTCGCTGTATATTACAGAACAATTTACTTAATTTTTCATCATTGGATACAATGCAATCCTGAAAATGTCTCCCTTTTTGGCTACCTAAAAAGTTGGCGTGTATGTGTTTGGGCGTGGTTAGAGGCGTGTCTTTGTGTGATGTCATGTTTTGGGTGTGGTTAGAGGCGTGGTCTGATGTGTCCCTCTTTGCAACCTCTAAAAGTTGGGAGGTATGGATTTGGTCCCGTATTTGGCGCAGTATGGCGCGGAATATGGGACCAAATCCATCCCAAAATAAGCCGTGTGAAAAAGCCCTTAGGGTATTTTCATCGGCTTACTTTGCCGCATATTTGCGCATGCATTTCGCCGCATTTTGCACGTTATACGCTGCAAAAATGTGCGCCGCAATTAAAGTAATTCATAGCTCTCATAGAGAGCTAAGAATTATGCGTCGCCTCCCCGCGCGTACAATACGATCGTATCGTACGCCCGGAGAGAAGTGACATGTCAATTGTTAGCGCCGCTTACGCGCCACTGACAATACATATTAATGGGCCAGCCAGTGCGTACTTTCAAAACACCTGGTATATTGTGCAAGGGACCATACGCGCCCAATATGCCGTGTGAACATACCCATAGGACTTGTCTCCACGGCAGGTTTTACGGGTGGTTTTCGGATTTGAAAACCGTCTATAAACCGTCTGTCAACCTTTTACATTGATTTACATAGAAAATCCACACAGCAGTCCCCACTGAACGGATTTTTCACCGGATGGTTTTTTACACCAGCATTCCTAAAAACTTACAGCATGTTCATTCTTCATCCCAGGTTTTCGGGCGGAACATGAACATGTCAGTGGCTTAGGGGGACGGGCGAATCCAAAAACCGCAGACGGAGCCGCCCCCCAAAACCACGCACAAGCGCAAAATGCCTCAAAAATTGACCTGTCAGGCTAGGTCTACACGGCATTGGACAAAAAACTCACTGAAAACCAAATCCTAAAACCGTTCAGAAAACTGAGTTTTTTGTCCAGTGCATGTCAAAAACAGCTCAAAAAAACGTTTTTTGGCATGCTTTTTTTCAAAAGAGCAGAGCAGAAAATGTACTATTGGAGCCTATGTAAAGCGGCGGACGTTTTTTGCACATTTTATAGGTGTTTTTTTTTTTGCAGTAATACACAGCAATAGAATTGCTATGTACTTCTGTAAAAAAATGTGCCAAAAAACGCATCAAAAACCATCCGGCACTTTACATAGACTCCAATAGTAAATTTTCTGCTCTGCTGTGTCTTTTTTTGCAACGTGTTTCAAAAAAAGACCAGAAAAAAATGTTCTGTGGAGACTACAGAACATTTTTACTATCAGGGTATGTTCACATGGCTTATTGGGGCGCGTACAGTACGCACGCCGATATGCCTGGTGTTTTGGAAGCACTCGCTGATCATTGCGTACTCCCAAAGCACACGTGCCTGCAACCGACCGGCCCCAATGACACGCATTGTCAGCGTCACGAACAATTCACGTCACTTCTCTCCCTGGGTGTACGATACGATCGTACTGTATGCCCGGGGAGACAACGCATAACTCGCGAGAAGAAGTAGAGAGGTTTGTGAGGCAAAGAGCTGACCAGCACGGACTTTCAACTAATGAAGGTGCATTGCGACGCCAACCTGTTCGCGCCACAATACACCGTGTGAACGACGTTTCCTAACATGCAAACTCTGAGGTAAAAATAAAAAAGTGTCAAAGTCCAATTAAAACGTGAGAATTCACGGCTTAAACTCTTCAACATCAATGCACTTTTTTTTCGTCACCCATTTTCGTGATAAGAAAAAGTTGTGTTTTTTACATACTTGACAGACTTTTTACTTTGCTTTTTTATACTTTGAAAGAATTTTATTATTTAGTTGCAAACTCTGAGGTAAAAAATGTCAAATTCCTATTGCAACTTGAGAATTCAAGGCTAAACGTCTTTAAAATGAATGTACATTTTTGTGACACCCTGGTTTCCAGTTCTGTAACTGGAAAAAATTAGTTTTTTTTTTACATTTTACTTCAGAACAATGTTATCATTTAGTTGCAATCTCTAAAGTAAAAAAAAAATTTGTGACAAGAAAATAAATTGTTTTTTTTTATATTTTTTTACATTATACTTTGAAATAATGGCATCATTTAGTTGCAAACTGAGGTAAAAAAAAATGTGAAATTTCTATCTAAATATGAAAATTCACGGCTTAAAGGGGTTGTCTCACTACGTTGATTCATCTTGCCTCGGTCCTGTTTTCTTGGTTTCACTTTGAATTCAGGGGCGTGTTTACTGGCTTCTACTTGGCTGCAGTAGAAGCCAGGTCTGTAGCTATAGCAACCAGTGCTGGCAACCTATGTTTTCATTTAGTTGCAAACCCTGAGGTAAAAAAAAATCAATTTCCTATTGAAAATTGTGCTTTTCTTGGTCACCTTTTTTTTTGTGAATGGTAATATAGTTTTTTTTTTAAACAAGCCTATTTAAATATGAAGATTCACAGCTTAGTCTTCAAGATAAATAAATGTACTTTTTTATGTCGCCTTTCTTTGTGACAAGAAAAAATTGTGCTTTAAAAAAAAATAACAATTTTTTTTACATTATACTTTGAAACAATTTTATCATTTAGTTGCCAACTCTGAGGAAGAAAAATGTCAAATTCCTATTTAAATTTGTGAATTCATGGCTAAAACTCTTTCTAATTATTTTTTTACATGACCCATTTTGTTTCATTTTTGTGACAGAAAAAAAAGATTTTTTATTTTTTTTGAAATTTTATATTATGTTCCAGCATTATTTTAACATTTATGTGCAAAATCTGAGGTAAAAAATGTCAAATTCCTATTTAAACTTGTGAATTGACGTCTAAAAGTCTTTCGAACTTTTTTTAATCTGCTGAACCATTTTATATTTTTGTGAGATTTTTTTTTTTTTTTTTTTTTTTACATTTTATATTATACTCCAGTTTAATTTATGTGCAAAATTTGAGGTAAAAAAAATGTAAAATGTAAAAATTCAAGGCTAAAAAGTCTGCAAAAGTGACGCCTCATGTCAGTGGGGTAAAGCCACGAGGTGAACAACTCCGGGCCACTCTGTCATGAGACTACAACTGCCGTCACGTAGTGGGCGGAGCGGCCTTTATAAAGGAGTGGGCGTGCCTCGCTACGTCGCCCCGCCCCCTCTGTGCTCAGCTCTTCGGCAGCCGCTGTAACGTGCCCAGACAGGTGACAGACTACCGTGTCCCGGAAGCAGCGCCAATGGTCGGATTTGTACGGAACCTTCTCGGCCACGCCCTGACCAATGAGCGAGAGGAGGGGAGGCAGGTGCAGCCAATGGGAAGGAAGGGGGCGGAGTCTTGTCACGTTGCACAGTGAATGTGTGTTGTGTGTATGTGAGAAGATGTGGAGTCAGACGGGGAGCGCAGTGTGAAGTGGGCGTCGGGGCCGAGGACTGTCCGCTGCTGAACCGGAGCCTGCTGGAGGCGTAGGGAACGCTGAGGCTGGGACTTGGTGGTCTTCAGTTTTGGGGTGTAACCGCCTGGCTTGGAGGCCTTGGATACAACATGGGGCACCCTGGGCGCAGCTCTGCGGGTAAGTTCTGCCCACTATTCTACTGTGTTCTATCCCTGTATGTATGTCAATGGGGCACTTACCTGCAATGTGGGTCCCCACCTGTAGAAAGCTTTCCCCATCCCCCCCCATGGCACCTATACGATGGTACATGCCAACTGCCGCAGAATTCATAACCACTAAATATCGTCGCCATGGTGATTGTGACCCGGCTATATCGGATGATCTGATTGGAATTGATTGTTGGTTGCCTGGGGCAATGGCCAGATCACGGTCGTGTACCCTCATGGTGCTCGCCGTCACCGAAATGAGCATGTTACGGAAAAGTGGCATCACTGCCGGTCACCTGTGGGTGCAAGAGCCACTTTTTTGGGTGCCCTGTAGATAGGGCAGGTGATGGCGCTGCTATATGGTGGGCAGTATCAGGCTAGCTGGGAGTTGTAGTCCGCCTGCAGTGGTCATGGGTGCACATGGCGCCGGTTGTTGCAGAGGAGGTGCTGTGTACAGAATTGGGGGAGTAGCTGCAGAGGGGATTTGGTGTGGACGGTGGATTATTGTTATTTTTTCTCCATTGATCCGATAGGACGTCAGAAGCTGCGGGGACGGGATCAGGTGGATTCCACGGAGGGGACACATGACAACCTGCCGCATGCTGCTGATCTGTGACCAGTGGCTCTCCAGCTAATGCAACGATCTGCAGCCTGTGGCTCACCATCTGGTGGGGGAACTACAACTCTCAGCATTCCCTGCCCGCCGCAGGCTAGGTGTTGTAGTCCGGCCAGGAGCTGGTGAGCTGCAGATCGTTGCATTAGGACCCAGATGACCCGTGCATTGCTTGTGTTCCTTTACAGACCAATGTGATAAAACATAATTGTAACAATGCTGGGAGTTGTAGTTCTATAGTAAACCAAATGCAAGCTTTAAAGGGATGTGAGTTCATGCTGGGAGTTGTAGTTCCCCACTAGCTGCAGACCGTTGCACTAGGACATTGCCCGCGCATTGCTTATGTTTCTGTTCAGACCCATATGATACTGGAAAAATAGTAGTAACGCTGGGAGTCGTAGTTCTACAGTAGACCAAATGCAAGCTTTAAAGGAATGAGTGCATGCTGGGAGTTGTAGTTCACCAGCAGCTGGAGAGCCGTTGCATTAGGATGTAGCTAACCCGTGCATTACTTATATTTCTGTACAGACCCATATGATACTGCAAAATTGTATTATTACTGGGAGTTGTAGTTCCCCAGCAGCTGCAGGCTGCAGACCGTTGCATTAGGACGCAGCTAACCTGTGCATTGCTTATATTTCTTTACAGACTGATGTGATAATACAATATAGTAGTAACGCTGGGAGTTGTAGTTCTACAATAGTCGAGATGCAAACTCAAAGGGATTTTGGTGCGTGCTGGGAGTTGTAGTTGCAAGATAGTCACAGCTTGCAGGCATTGCCATAGGGGGTACCGGTTGGGCGGATTTGCTGGCAGCCTGCAGAGCATGCTGGGAGTTGTAGTTCCACTAGAGCACATACAGCTCGCTCAGCCCAGGTGGAGATCACTGCCTCTTCCTCCGGTGGGGTGTTATTTGGGTGTGGGTGGGTGGGCACGGGGCTTGTCTTGTGTTAGTGCTGAGCCTCTTAGGATTTGTCTTCCCTCCCAGAGTTTTATAAATTGAGGATAAAGCTGCTGGTGCTGGCAGCAGCGTCGCGGGTCCGTGCCAGACACATGCAGCAGATTGGCAATTAGGGCAGAGCCAATGAGAGCGGCCCGGCTCAGGCTGATCCCTCCATTGGTCCGTCCCTGGATTCACGTGAAGCAGACATGCTTTTCTGAGACGCTGCCCTCCGCACATGCCGCTGCCTCCACCAGCAGCAGCGGCGGCTGCACTCCCCTCAGCTGCTGACAGCCCTCCGGCGGCCATTGCTGATTGGGTCTGCAGGCTGCACACCGCGCTCCGCCGCCCTCTGGTTCTGAGGCTACAAGGTCTCTTCCAAAATGTCTGAACCATATGTGTAATGTGCGGCTATGGGGACCTTCCTGCAATCCAGAACTGTAGGGTTATGTGTAGAAGATTGAAGGCAGAGAACCGTTTTTAGGCTTTGTTCACATGGTGTAAAATTTAGCATTTTTTTGTGTGTGTACGTTTTGACGCCTAATAGAGAAAAAAAAAATGTGAATTTAGCTGCTTTTGTTCTTGTGGTATTATGCATTTTTCTTAGTATAGGGAACTTCATGTTTTTTTGCACATCTTTTGGCACGTCTGCGCACTGATAATGGTCCAACACATTTTTTTTGCGCGCAGTGTGTAACCTGAAATGGTGCACAAAAAAAACAAAACGCTGCTGTGCGCTGATTCGTGCTTATTCCCACTTAAGTCAATGGGACCGTAATGTTCCATTTTTCTTGTGCACGTTTTGACCCATCAAGTGAAGAAAACACGCATTAAAAAAACCTGCTCACAAATGCGCTTATTTCACTGCAAAATTTTACGCTGTGTGAGCAGAGCCTAAAGCTGGGTAAACAATGTAACATACAAAGAGTATACAGAGGCTTACCCATATAGCGGTGCACATATCAGTCCCATGTGCCAGTTCTGGTCATCCTCCACCTCCTCTAATCTACTTGGTCGGCCGACGGGCATAACAGCAACACTTGCAAATAATCTTATGGGTCTCTCTTTATTGTATAGAAATTTAAGGACTAAAACATGTTCACAGACACCCACTACGCGTTTCAAACCACGAGGGTCTTCTCTTGTATAGAAATTTCAGGAGTAAAATATGTTCGCAGACACCCGCTACGCGTTTCAAACCACGAGGGTCTTCTCTTGTATAGAAATTTCAGGAGTAAAATATGTTCGCAGACACCAGCTACGCGTTTCAAACCACGGGGTCTTCTCTTGAAATAGAATTTCAGGAGTAAAATAGTTCACAGGACCAGCTACGCGTTTCAAACCACGCGGGTCTTCTCTTGTATAGAAGTTTCAGGAGTAAAATAGGTTCACAGACACCAGCTACGCGTTTCAAACCACGCGGGTCTTCTCTTGTATAGAAGTTTCAGGAGTAAAATAGGTTCGCAGACACCCGTTTACGCGTTTAAAACCCACGCGGTCTTCTTTGTAATAGAATTTCAGGAGTAAAATAGGTTCGCAGACACCCCTTAGCGTTTCAAACCCCCGGTCTTCTCTTTTTATAGAAGTTTCAGGAGTAAAATAGGTTCGCAGACACCAGCTACGCGTTTCAAACCACGCGGGTCTTCTCTTGTATAGAAGTTTCAGGAGTAAAATAGGTTCTCAGACACCCGCTACGCGTTTCAAACCACGCGGGTCTTCTCTTGTATAGAATTTCAGGAGTAAAATAGTTCGCAGACCCCAAGCTACCGTTTCAAAACCACGTCGGGTTTCTCTTGTATGAATTTTAAGGAGTAAAATAGGTTCGAACGACACCAGTTTCCGCGTTTAAAACCACGCGGGTCTTCTCTTGTATAGAAGTTTCAGGTAAATAGGTTCCAGACCCCGCTACGCGTTTCAAACCCCCGGGGTCTTCTTTGTTAGAAATTCAGGAGTAAAATATTTTCGCAGACCCCCGTACGCGTTTCAGACCAGTGGTTTGTATTAAATTTCAGGAGTAAAATAGGTTCGAACCCAGCTAGGTTTTCAAACCCGGGGGGGTCTTCTCTTGTATAAAATTTTTGGGAGTAAAATGGTTGCAGCACCCCTACGCGTTAAACCCCCACGAGTTTTTCCTCGCAGGAGGGTTCTGTGAAACTCCCCCTTCATTAAAAAAAAAATATATAGAACCAAATCAGGACCAATCGTGATATAAAATCATTTATCACGATTGGTCCTTATTTGTTTTTAATGAGGCCGAGTTTCACTGAACCAGCCTGCGAGGAGAACCCCTTTGTGGTTAAAACCCTAGCGGTTCTGTGAACGATTTTTCTCCCTGAAACTTCTATACAAAAGAGACCTGCGTGGTCTGAAATGCGTAGCAGCTGTCTGTGAACATGTGTTACATCTGAAATTTCTATACCATAAAGCTGGTGTCTGCATCATCGGCTCTCCAGCTGTTGGGAAACTACAACTCCCATCATGCATGTATATAATCTATATCGGTGGGCATGATGGGAGATGGTTTCCCAACAGCTGGAGAGCCGACGTTGCAGACCCCTGCAATAGACAGGTGTGGTCTGAAACGCGTAGCGGGCGTCTGTGAACTTGTTTTACACCTGAAATTTCTATAGAATAAAGAAAGGTTTTACCCTCAAAACAACACAATCATTTACAAGAGTTGCTGTTGTGCCCGTCGGCCGACCTAGTAGATTGGAGGAGGTGGAGGGTGACCAGAACTGGCACATGGGACTGATATATGCTCCGCTATATGGGTAAGCCTCTGTATACTCTTTGTATGTTATATTGTGAACCCGGCTTTAGGTTCTCTTCAGGCAGCGTAAAATTTTGCAGTGAAATAAGTGCATTTTGTGAGCAGGTTTTTTCATGTTTTTATGTGTTTTCTTCACTTGATGTGTATTTTGATGCTTTGGTTTCATGCATTTTTTTTTCAGTACTTGGAACTTATTGTTTTTTATGCGTTTTTGGCCCGTTGGCAATGGTGGTGCACAAAGAAAAAAATGCCGCCGTGTGCCTGATGTGCATTTATTCCCATTTAATTCAATGGGGCTCTGCTGACGCTTTTTTTTTTTTTTTTTTGCACGCGTATTGATGCAAAATCACGGGAAGCATATATTTTGCGTGTCAAAAAGCGTGCAGAAAATCGCATGAACCCGGCCTCGCGGCTGCAGCGCCCGCAGAGGGTGCAGTCTCCTGTGTCATGTGCTACACTTTGTGCTGCTCTTCTATGTCTATAGTTGTGTTCTGCTTTGAGCGTCTTCCTATAAGATAGTGGAGAAGTGTGTGAACTATTCCGTAGTCTTCAACCTTGAGAACTGACAGATGGACATTTTGGATTACTGGATGCCAGGTTGAAGGGACGTTCATGCACGATGCTAATGTCCCTTTGGGGTAGGTTTACGCTGCGGCTTTTCGCCGCTGGTTTGCAGAATCCAAATGTAAAATCCACCCTAGTTCAGCGCGGATTTCCAATGGTTGACGGGGATTTGATGCCGAATTTAGAGGCAGATTTCGGCCTCCATATTGGATTCGGCACCGAATCCGCCTCGAGGATCGGCACGCCGCTTTTTATTTCAGCCCAAGGAAAATCTTCGTTGTGCGAGGCGCTGATTTTTCATTGGAAGCGATGGGAAGCGGATTCCAGTCCGGATTGGTCACCCATTAGAATTCGGATTTGGTGCAGAATCGGCCATGTAAACCTAGTCAGGAGCAAAATTGTTGGGGTACCGGGATAAAAGATACCCTAATGGGCACCGCGCCGTAGCCGCATCGGCCTCATAGAGATTGGTAGGGCAGACGTAGCCAGCACTGGAATATGTTTGCTCTATTTCCTGGTGGTATACGCTTTCCCTGTGGGACTCCATAGCATAGTCCTACTGCACCTTAGCGTCCCCAGGGATAGCGTATACCGCTATGGAATATAGAGCAGGGGTCCTATGTGGTCTACGTTTGCTCCGTTCATCTCTATGGGGGCTGCGTTCATCTCTATGGGGGCTGCGTTGAGCTCTATGGGGGCTCCGTTGGCTCCGTTCATCTCTATGGGGGCTGCGTTCATCTCTATGGGGGCTGCGTTCATCTCTATGGGGGCTACGTTGGCTCCGTTCATCTCTATGGGGGCTACGTTGGCTCCGTTCATCTCTATGGGGGCTACGTTTGCTCTGTTCATCTCTATGGGGGCTACGTTTGCTCTGTTCATCTCTATGGGGGCTACGTTTGCTCTGTTCATCTCTATGGGGGCTACGTTTGCTCAGTTCATCTCTATGGGGGCTACGTATGCTCTCTTCATCTCTATGGGGGCTACGTTAGCACAGTTCATCTCTATGGGGGCTACGTTTGCTCCGTTCCTCTCTATGGGGGCTACGTTTGCTCCGTTCATCTCTATGGGGGCTGCGTTCATCTCTATGGGGGCTACGTTGGCTGCGTTCATCTCTATGGGGGCTACGTTGGCTGCGTTCATCTCTGTGGGGGCTGCGTTCATCTCTGTGGGGGCTGCGTTCATCTCTGTGGGGGCTGCGTTCATCTCTATGGGGGCTACGTTTGCCAAGCCAAAGCCTAGCGTGTTTGGGTTTTGCTGCGGCTGACCTGTAGGTTTGCGGTCAACTCTGTTTTGTCCAGATAAAAGTGGATTTTGGTGCGGATTCCAACAGCTGATCGTCCACAAATAGATACTTTTCTCACCATGTTGTTTCGCCGTGCCAGAGGCAGCTTTAGACTCTTCCTGACTATTCCTGGTCAGGCTGTGGGTGGTTCTATAGCAGTGATTTAGCATATCAGCTCTGTATTCCCAGCTCTTCTAATTGCGCTGACATGAGAGCAGGAGATGTTATCTATAGAGGGCTTCAGAGCCCAAGATAAACAATGAAAGGTAATTAGTCTCCTTTGTTGGTTAGAAATGGCATCCGCACAGGTGTCGGAGGTGGATTCTTCTGGACGGCCTCTTGGTCATAGTGTTGGCGGCGCCTCCTGTGGTTGCACGCACCGCAGCCGCTTGCTGTAGTTGAGCTCAAATCGATAAATCCAAGGAGCAGTAGCAAATGCTTTAAAGGGGTTGTCTCACTACATTGATTTCTTGGTTTCACTTTGAATTCAGGGGCACGTTTATCGTCTTCTACTAGGCTGGAGTAGAAGCCAGGTCGGTAGCTATAGCGACCAGTGCTGGCAGCCTATCAGGAGAGACTGGACAGGTCTGTAGCTACAGCAACCAGTGCTGGCAGCCTATCAGGAGTGACAGGCCAGGTCGGTAGCTATAGCGACCAGTGCTGGCAGCCTATCAGGAGAGACAGGACAGGTCGGCAGCTATAGCGACCAGTGCTGGCAGCCTATCAGGAGAGATCACACAGGTCTGTAGCTATAGCGACCTGAGGAGCTGATGCAGCCCGTACAAGAGGGGATATCTAGGAACAGGTAGGACACTGTTAATGGAAACATATTGCAAAGTGACTTGTTTTTGTAAGATCTTTAACGGAAAAAAAGCAGCAATCCTTGTAGTGAGACAACCCCTTTAAGGGGCAGATATTAAAGGGGGTCATAATGAAGCTAAGACTTGAAATAGATCCCCCCTTTAGGATTGGACTCCCTCTACCACCCTCTCATCCTATGGCTGTATTTGACTCTTACCCTTGTTACTTGTTTGGGAGACCCAGTATGGGCACTTACTACCAAAGAGGCAGAGCTAGGACCTTTTTGTAAGGACCCCATAGCTGCTGTGAGGGCCATGATGTAGACACCTTTACTTGGGTCAGACATTTTGGGCTACCTCTGTCTGGGCTATGCCCAGGTCAGTAGGCGATAACCCTTTCCGTGCCAGTTCTCGGAGCGGGTACTCATTATACAGGAGACACCGTGTTCCTCAACCATAATGACACCTCCTCCGCTGGGCGACCACTCCCTGGATCCACCTCCCTGTAAGGAGCCCGGGCTGAGTTTCCCGAGATGCTGCGGTGTCTCTCAGCCGGACTCTGACCACTTGCGCTGTCCTGATGGTAAGCTCTTGGGACTAATCCCGCTCTATCCAACCCTGCTCTCCTGTCAGCCCTGGATATAACAAGGTAGTATCGTCCGGACTTCTCAAGTGTTCCCAGAGTACGGCCGTGAGTCACCTCTTGGTATTTGTTGTCTAGGAACAGGGCTGGAAGCTGCGCTCTCGTAGTATTAACACTTAGGTCTCGGGTCGTACTCGCCGCTTGTTACTTGTATAGCGCTGACATGTTCTGTAGCGCTGTACTGGCTGCACATTGACATTGGCTCTCACCTGGTACCTGAGTGGGTGTGCAATGCCGATTTAGCACAGGGGTCTGCAAGGTCGGCTCTCCAGCTGTTGCGAAACTACAACTCCCATCATGCATTTGTATAATCTATAACAGTGGGCATGATGGGAGTTGTAGTTTCCCAACAGCTGGAGGGCCGCAGTTTGACACCCCTGCTGTACTGGCAGCACATTGACACTGGCTCTCACCTGGCACCTGAGTGGGCGTGCAATGCTGATTTAACACTTAGTGCAAGGGGTCTGCGACGTCGGCCCTCCAGCCGTTGGGGAAACTACAACTCCCATCATGCCCAGTGATCCAGATTATATAATTTCATGATGGGAGTTGGTTTCCCAACAGCTGGAAACTACACCTCCCATCATGCCCACTGATATAGATCATATAAAGGCATGATGGGAGTTGTAGTTTCCCAGCAGCTCGCCGCTTGTTGTTTGTATAGCACTGACATGTTCTGTAGCGCTGTACTGGCAGCACATTGACACTGGCACTCGCGTGGTACCTGAATGGGCGTGCAATGCTGATTTAACACGGGTCTGCAACGTCGGCTCTGCAGCTGTTGGGAAACTACATCTCCCATCATGTCCACTGATATAGATTATATAAATGCATGATGGGAGTTGTAGTTTCCCAACAGCTGGAGGGCCGACGTTGCAGACCCCTGGCTTGGTGTATACGGCTGAGTTCCTAGGACGCCTTATAACTGGGTTTGGGTTTGCTGCAATGCGGATAGCTTTTTGTCAAGTAGGGGTTTTATAGGAATAAGCAAATTTCATGACTGTCCACCTTGTCCTATGAGCCACACTTCACCTTACTGGGGGGCTGCAGGGGGTGCATTGGGGTCAGCTGAGTGACTGGGGGAGAGGGGTTTCCCGTTCTAGCAGCATGTGATGGTATGAGGGTTAGGGGGTCCGACCTGGGGGGGGGCTGTAGCTGATCCCAAGAATGAAGAGGCCACAGAACGGACTCTGCACTGCTCCTATCTGCTGGGGAGGGAACTGCAGTATGGTCCAAAATGGTGAAAGTGGGCGCAGTGCTAACATTTTACAAACTGTAGCCCTGGGCACTTTAACACACACAGGAGTGATGGGAATGGTTGTGTTGGCTTTGGAGGGGTTTCATGGTTGGGATCTCGGTTTCGGCAGATACCTGTGTTTTTGGGTTGCGGCACAAATAATCATCCCTTGCTCCTGACACCACCTAATGTGCGGTGCCTAAAGTGGGTGCTGTTCCTTTAAGAGATTCTTTACCTCTGCAGCAAGGACTGTACTTGGGGATCAGTGTAGGTGGTGGATCTCTCAGCTGCACCAGGTCTATCCCTTAGCATAGCAGTAGTAGTGTGTATAGCTGCCCCAGCTGGCAGAGGGTGCGTCTCATTATATAGAGGATCCTGATACCACCAAGGGGCAGATATCTCCAGATCCTGAAACATCTTGTGGTAATATAGCAAGTCTCCTCTGCCGGTCAGTGGGCGGCCATTGATTTGTGTAGGTGCCAGCAACACAAAGTTGTATCCTGATCTTCTAGAGGTGGGAGAATCAGTCAGTGCCCGGTTGGGGTGATTGCTGGGGGCCCCCCGCGCGGCGGAGATGATTGCTGGGGCCCCACCGGCGGAGATGATTGCTGGGGCCCCTGCGCGGTGGGGGAGATGATTGCTGGGGCCCCTGCGCGGTGGTGGAGATGATGGCTGGGGGCCCCCGCGCGGCGGTGGAGATGATGGCTGGGGGGCCCCCGCGCGGCGGTGGAGATGATGGCTGGGGGCCCCCGCGGCGGTGGTGGAGATGATTGCTGGGGGCTCCCCCGCGGCGGTGGCGGAGATGATGGCTGGGGGCTCCCCCGCGGCGGTGGTGGAGATGATGGCTGGGGGCCCCCGCGGCGGCGGCGGTGGTGGAGATGATGGCTGGGGGCCCCCGCGGCGGCGGCGGTGGTGGAGATGATGGCTGGGGGCCCCCGCGGCGGCGCGGGGTGGTGAGATGATGGCTGGGGGCCCCCGCGGCGGCGGCGGTGGCGGAGATGATGGCTGGGGGCTCCCACGCGGCGGTGGCGGAGATGATGGCTGGGGGCTCCCACGCGGCGGTGGCGGAGATGATGGCTGGGGGCTCCCACGCGGCGGTGGCGGAGATGATGGCTGGGGGCCCCCGCGCGGTGGTGGAGATGATGGCTGGGGGCCCCCGCGCGGTGGCGGTGGTGGAGAAGGTGGCTGGGGGCCCCCGCGGCGGCGGCGGTGGTGGAGATGATGGGGGGGGGCCCCCGCGGCGGTGGTGGAGATGATGGCTGGGGGCCCCCGCGGCGCGGCGGTGGTGGAGATGATGGCTGGGGGCCCCCGCGGCGGTGGTGGAGATGATGGCTGGGGGCCCCGCGGCGGGCGGCGGTGGTGGAGATGATGGCTGGGGGCCCCCGCGGCGGGGGCGGTGGTGGAGATGATGGCTGGGGGCCCCCGCGGCGGCGGCGGGGGCGGAGATGATGGCGGGGGGCTCCCCCGCGGCGGTGGTGGAGATGATGGCTGGGGGCTCCCACGCGGCGGTGGTGGAGATGATGGCTGGGGGCTCCCACGCGGCGGTGGCGGAGATGATGGCTGGGGGGCCCCGCGCGGTGGCGGTGGTGGAGATGAAGGCTGGGGGGCCCCCGCGCGGGGTGGTGTGATGATGGCTGGGGGCCCCCGCGCGGTGGCGGTGGTGGAGATGATGGCTGGGGGCCCCCGCGGCGGCGGCGGTGGTGGAGATGATGGCTGGGGGCCCCCGCGGCGGTGGTGGAGATGATGGTTTGGGGGCCCCCGGGCGGTGGTGGTGGAGATGATGGCTGGGGGCCCCGCGGCGGCGGCGGTGGTGGAGATGATGGCTGGGGGCTCCCCCGCGGCGGTGGTGGAGATGAGGCTGGGGGCTCCCCCGCGGCGGGGGTGGTGTTGTTGGCTGGGGGCCCCCGCGGCGGCGGCGGTGGTGGAGCTGATGGCGGGGGGCCCCCGCGGCGGCGGCGGTGGTGGAGATGATGGCTGGGGGCCGCCGCGGCGGCGGCGGTGGCGGAGATGATGGCTGGGGGCTCCCACGCGGCGGTGGCGGAGATGATGGCTGGGGGCTCCCACGCGGCGGTGGCGGAGATGATGGCTGGGGGGCTCCCCCGCGGCGGTGGCGGAGATGATGGCTGGGGGCTCCCACGCGGCGGTGGCGGAGATGATGGCTGGGGGCTCCCACGCGGCGGTGGCGGAGATGATGGCTGGGGGCTCCCACGCGGCGGTGGCGGAGATGATGGCTGGGGGCTCCCACGCGGCGGTGGCGGAGATGATGGCTGGGGGCCCCCGCGTAGCACTAATCCTACTGACTTTTCAGCCCTTAGCCCAATAGTCCCCTGTCCAGGGATGCTGCTCCCTTCAGTATAAGTGGTGTTAAAGTTTGCCTGTTGCATAATCGCTCCCTTTTTGTGCCATTACTATTCCGGGCATCAGCTGCCTGGCAGTGTGTTTGCTGTCACTGTACAGCCTGTACCTGCCCCTTCACCCGGCAGCCGCTTGCCATAAAGCACTGACACGCTGCCAGCTTTCTGTCCCAGCCGTGGGTTATGTAACGCTGACTACACCTGTGGCATTGAACATAGTGTTCAGATCTGTTTCCTCACTCCTGTCCTACAAATATTCCCTCAAGATAACATCCGGGACAGGAAGCCGGGCACGTGGGTGGCACATATGGGCATGAGGAAGGCTGACTCCTTGTAGGGTTCATCTATTTGGGGGCGAACACTGCAAAGGGAATATTTTCCACAAAAATGGAAATCTTACGCTACCAACCTGTAACTCTTCATGTGTTGTGGGACTACACCTCCCAGCCTGCGGCCATGCTGTGTGGGGAAACCTTAAACCAGGGTGGGCACCTTGGTGGAGTGTTGGGGTCTGCTGCCATCAGTATGCGCCATGAGATGCCCTGAACCCCTAGGGTCCATCCACACAGCATGGTTTAGTGGTTCGGTTTTTCAGATTTGGAAACCGTCCGAAAAGCCTTAACACGGCTGATTTGGACGCTGAATTTTCAGCATCCAAATCGGCGGCAAAACCTGCGCTTCAAAAGCAACTTTTTAGGCGAAGGTTTTGGACAAAGCTTTAGATGAAGTTTTCAACACTGTTTTCACCCATAGAAATGAATAGCCAGGGCAAAAAACGTGGCTAAAAAAAACGTGCCAAAAACCCACCGAAAAACGTGGCTGAAACGCGCCGAGGTTTTGGATGAGGTTTGGCGCGCTCCAATAATCCCTATGGGAGTTTTCAGCACTGAAAATGCTTCAAGATGGACATGACACTTCTTTTTTTTTTTAGCGCCCAAGGAAGCGCCTAAAACGTGCGTGTGAACTACAACACTGTTTTACATAGGATTCAATGAAAATGAACTGAGGGTGTTTTGGAGGCTTCTTCGACGCTGTTTTGGGAGCGGAAACTCTGCAAAAGCAGCGTCCAAATCAGCACTGTTGGCCCTAAGGAGCAGAGGGACAAGGGCCGAACTGTGATTTCTAAGTATCCCCAAACTAATAGGTTTTGTGGGGGTGTCCCTGGTGTGTAGTGGTTAGTGTATACCAAAAGGGGCACAAGCAGGGCCAACTGGTGACTTGTAACAGGCTCATGGGTACCTTAGGGTCATTGATCTATATGGGGGGTCTAATCCCACAGGAGGGACACTGTAGCACTAACTGCTGCCCATGATGGGAGGTGTCGGCTGTGTACGGGGCGGTGCACAGGGTTACACATCTGGTTTAGTGCTGTAGCTGCTCGGGGCAGGTCTCTCCTGAGCTGTCACTTGTTTACCACGTTTTCCTGCTGCGTACACTCCTCCTCCTCACGTGGAGAGCGCTCCCTCTGTACGGTACACTCCGGGGTGTGTCACCCAACCACAGAGAGGAAGCTCGTACTGTACGGGACGTGCCGACTGCTGAACCTCAGTGCCAGACCCGTGACCTCCGCTGCAAGAAGCAAACCTACAAAAAAAAAAACCCCCCCCCCCCCCCCTCCTCCGCTGTCAGCGCAAAAACATACGTAAAAAAGGCAGAGAAAATGACACTGCGCTGCCTGTGTATAGAGCTAAAAATGGCCTCAAATCACTGCTTACAAATCAGGGGGAGGGAGGCCTAAAATCGGATGCATTTGGATTCTTAATTACAATCATTACGGAGGTTTTTTTTTCTCTGTCGCATATTAACGTCACGGGGATAATGGGGGGCCGGCGCGCTTATGTAACAGGCATCGGCGGGGGAGGTGTGGAGCAAGTTTTTTTTTTTTTTTTTTTTTTTTTTTTTTCCCAAACATGTTTTTATTGAAATTTCCAGTAAAAACCTAGTATTCAAACGTTTTGTGCAAACTGGAAAAGATGGATATAGCAGATCAATAAGTTGTTACCCTGAGGCCCGGTTCACACGGCTTATTGCCGGACGGATTTCGCCCCGCCATTACGCTGTGGGGGCGGGGCGGGGGGGTCCCGGCCCCATAGACGTCCATTATCCACGGAGCGTATCCTGCCGGGATAATGTGCACGTCACTTATCTCCCCCCGCGGCGGATTCGCCGAGCGGGGAGAGGAGACGGAATCCATAGTTCTCTATGAGAACTGTGGATTACCGTAATGACTGGGACGGATTTCAGCCGTATTGCAGCGCAGTACGGCTGGAATCGGTCCCAGAATAAGCCGTGTGAACGGCCCCTTAGGGCGCGTCCCCACGGCAGAAAAAAATACTGGTCGGATTTTGGGGCCGTGTACGAGGCGGCAAGGGGACGGCTCCGCATTGAAACGTTCACGTTCCGCCCAAAAACTCGATGGAAGAATGAACATGTTCAATCTTTTTTCCATGCAGGGAAACAGTAGATTTTTTAATGGCTTCATTTTTATATATTTTTTTTTAAATGATGGCAGATTTCTCCTCTCCCTACAAGCTGGTCATAGATGTACAGTCTTTGCAATGGCGTCTATTGTCAGGAAAGGTAAATCTGTATTGGGATTTTTTCCTATTTAAGTGGGACCCATCACATTGAACCTGCAGCATGCGATGGAGCAGCAGGAGCTGAGCAGATTGATATATTGTTCTGTGGGGGAAGATTCAGTAGAACTTGTATCTTATTCATGTAAATCTCTGGGTTAAGGAGTCCAGTGGGCGGTCTTATCAGTGAACATACAGAGATGGCTGTCAATCACTGATAACCCCGCCCACTGGACTCCTTAAACCAGAATAAGTAAGGATTTAAAGGAATAAAGTACACGTTCTTCTGAACCTTTCCCCACAGAACTATATATCAATCTGCTCAGCTCCTCCTGCTCTATAACATGGGCTCCGCAGACTAGACAGCAGGCTCAATGTGACAGGATCCTATTCTGACTGATTTTGATGAGGGTTCCCTGTCAAAATCTGCTTGAAATCCATGTCCCTCTAACTGGGAGATCTGTGCCGTGGATCAGACTAGGTAGGTTTTTGTAGTGCACCTGGTTTGTACGCAGATTCCAATGTAGGTGTTTGAATAGACATGAAAATTACAGTGTGAACAGACGCTGAGGAAGTTTTCCCTGTTGTACGTTGGAAGTACACGGCAGCTGTTTGCAGTGTAGAGCGGTCACCTAAGGCTGGCACCGAGTTACCTGAGGCTACCACGTGGGCAGACAGCTGAGGACCATTCATGATTCATCTCCCAGGAGCGGGCAGCGTCACACCCCGTCCCTCTGTCATCTACATCAGCATTTATTAATCTGCTGAGCACTCTGTCATTAATCGCTTGCTGCTCGTCATCACAATTACTTCATTTTACCCCTTTGGCCCAAAGCGGGGAGATGATGGGTGCGGGGGGTTTAGCGCCTGCATTTCAGTTGTTAGTTTGGGACTTTGGGGGTCTCTTTTTGTAATTTTTTTAAAAAAAAAACCAGGCGTGTTAAAAAAAGGGGGGCTCCGGGGGTCCGCAGCCAGACTGCTGTTTTTAGGGGCCGGGCCCCCCCGGAACTCCACAGCCCGACTGCTGTTATAGGGGGCGCTCCCCCGGGCCCTTCCACAGCCAGCTGCTGTTTTGGGGAAAATCCCCCCTCCCCACCAGACTGCTGTTTTTAGGGGGCACTCCGGACTCCCAAAAAGCCAGACTGGGGTTATAGGGGGCACTCCGGACCCCAGCCAGACCCTGTTAAAAGGGGGGGTTCCCGGGCTCCGCACCGACTGCTGTTATAGGGGGCGTCCGGACTCCGCAACAGAGCTGTTTAGGGAAAAAACTCCCGGGCTCCGCAGCCAGATTTTTGTTATTGGGGGGCACTCCGGAAATCACAGCCAGACTGCTGTTATAGGGGGCACTCCGGGCTCCACAGCCAGATGGGTGTTATAGGGGCCCCTCCGGAATCCACAGCCAGTTTTGTTATAGGGGGGCACTCCGGGGGGGGGCCCCCATAGCCAGACTGTGTTATAGGGGAAAAACTTTCCCGGGCTCCACAGCCAGACTCTTTATTGGGGCCCCTCCGGGGTCCCCCGCCCCAAATGCCCGTTATAGGGAAACACTCGGACTACACGGAAAAGCTGCTGTTATAGGGGAAAACTGGGCTCCCCTGCCAGGCTGCTGTTTATGGGGACACTCCCGCACTCCGCCGCCAAAACTGCTGTTATTTTTTTGGGGGGCTCCGGGCTCCAAATTTCCAGATGCCCGTTTTTAGGGGGACACTCCCCCCCCCCCCGACTCCCCAGCCAGACTGCTGTTATAGGGGACAATCCGGACTCCACAGCCAAGACTGCAGTTCATAGGGAACACTCCGGACTACACGGACAGACTGCTGGTTATAGGGGACACTCCCGGACTCCACTGCTCAACTGCTGTTATATGGACACTCCGCACTCCGCAGCCAGACTGCTGTTATAGGGGGCGCTCCGACTCCACTGCCAGACGCTGTTATAGGGGACACTCCAGACTCCATCAGCCAGACTGCCTGATTATAGGGCGCTCGACTCCAGCCAGACATGCTGTTATCATAGGGGACCTCCGGACTCCACTGCATGACTGCTGTTATAGGGACAGCTCCCGCAGCCAGACATAGCTGTTATAGGGGACAACTCCGGACACAGCAGCCAGACAGCTGTTATAGAGGTGACACTTCCTGACTCCGCACCAGACTGCTGTTATGAGGGTCACACTCCGCACTCCCGCACCAGACAACTGTTATAGGGGACACTCCGCACTCCGCGGACAGACTGCTGTTATAGGGGGTGCTCCGGACACACCACACCAGACATAGCTTTATAGGGGACACTCCGTGACTCCACATCCCAACTGCTTGTTTATAGAGGTACACTCGGACTCCACCTCCTAGCCAGACTGCATGTTATATGGGACACTCCGGACTCCGCATGCCAGACTGCTGTTTATAGGGGTGATCGGAACACCTACAGCATACTGTCTTTATAGGGGACACTCCGGACTACCCACAGCCATACATGTGCTGTTAGAGGTACACTCTGACTCCACAGCCATGACTGCTGTTATAGGGGGACCCTACTCGAATACCTACCTGCTAGCCAGACTTCTGTTATAGGGAAGACACTCCGACTCCACAGCCATAACTGCTTTATAGGGGGCACTCCTTACTCCACAGCCATACTTGCTGTTATAGGGAACACACCGATACGTAACAGCCAGACCTGCTGGTATAGGGGCTCCAGACTAAAAAGCCGACTGCTGTTAAAGGGGACACTCCGGACTCCGCAGCTACTGCTGTTAGAGGGGCACTCCGGACACACGCAGCCAGACTGCTGTTATAGGGACACACCGTGACACCACAGCCAGACTGCAGTATATAGGGACACTCTCTGACTCCACAGCCAGACTGCTGGTAAGGGGGTGCTTCCCGGACTCCACAGCCAGACTGCTGATTATTAAGGGTTGACACTCCCTGAACTGGACACCCAGTGTGGTGTTTGTAGGGGAGGTGGTAGTTATACACAAAAATAGGAAGGGTGGGAAGATAAAGTGAGTCATTAGGGAGGGGGGGGAAGAGGGGAAGGTGGGACCCGCCTCCACAGCCATACTCTGTTATAGGGATGAGGTTGCCACCAGACTCCACAGCCAACTGCTGTTATAGGGGACACTCCGGACTCCACAGCCAGACTGCTGTTATAGGGGACGCTCCGGACTCCACAGCCAGACTGCTGTTATAGGGGGCTCCAGGTATTAAGGGAAACCCATAGAGCATAGTGTTAAGAATTTGGAAAGAATAATTCGATCTCTGTTTCTATGCAGGAGGCGCATAATTTCTTCGTGACGGTGCCTTGTGCTTCTGAAGCCGCCTAGAAAACCACCAGAGAACCACAAATGCTACAACGGTGGCAATCTCCACTGAATCGCTTTGTTTTACCCATCTTATACCGGAGACTGGAAGCGCCTATAGAAACCTGAGCATCCAGATCGTCCCACAAGTGATTCCCATTCTGCAGCCGGGCCAGAGGCGATGGTAAGCCGCGCGGCGGCTTTATAACACTCCACCGCTACCATGAGCTCCGAGGCCCAAACCGTGGGCTTGATCCAAAGCGAGGACTGGTCCACAGCCACGAGAGCGGAGAAGAGGAGTCCTCCCCAAAAGACATTTAACTGTGAAACTTCAGAGGAGCATCAGGAGGACATGGAGATGCACTCGAGCGGCTCCAACGGCAACGAGTCCAGCGGCAATGACTGTAACGGGCACGAGTCCAGCGGGACCGACTCCAATGTCAATGACTCGAACAGGAGAGCAAGCTGCACCTTTCGGAGACCGAGCAAATCCACCGGCAGCAGCAATAACAGGTAACGGCACTGGGTGTAAGGGAGCGCTCGCCCTGCAAGTAGAGTCCTGGGGGCAAAAACTGAAAAATTCAACATTTTCTCAAAATTAGTCTCCACTGTATCCCTTTAAGATTTACTCAAGATCCCCGAAAGCCATGTAGCTGCCAGTCTGCAGGGTAAATGCACAATAGTCTCACGTTAAAGGGAACCTGTCACATAGTTTATGCTTTCCTTGCTGAGGGCAGCACAAGCCAGTGTCAGACCTGCTGTTTCCAGCGCTGTGCCCCTTATTCTGTAAGATGCTGGAGTTTTTAGAAGCATGTTACCCCTCAAATCTTATTCATAAGTAGGTGTTAGCCCCGCCCACCAAAGGCTAGCCCCGCCCACTGACGTTATTCTCAATTTTCTACCTTTCAAAGTAATAGGTTTATCAGTTGGGTGGGGGGAGCTTGGGCCCCAGTGTGGCGGGTGTTTAAGAAAACTGACTCTTTGAATGACTCTTTCTGGCTGAAAACTTCAGATTTGAGCATTAATACAACCCAAAACTCCAGCATCTTACAAATAAGGGACACAGCGCTGGAAACAGCAGGGCTGACACTGCTTTGCTGTCCAGCAGGGGGCATAAACTAGGTGACAGGTTCTCTTTAAGAGTTTCTCCATGACCTGTTTTTTAAACTTAAAATGACGTCCCTGGACTTGCAAAATGCAATTGTTTAAAAGGTGTTTACTGGCCCCCCCAAGTTTTTTGGGAAACCCCCTCCCATCTGCAATAAAAAAGGCATTTGAGGAGGGGCGGGTTGTGTTTCAGGAAAAAGCTGAGGGCTGCAGGGGGTTTGTATTTATCCTTCACTCTTCTCCCTTTGGGGGCCTACCCACCCCAGCCCCTTCCTTTAACCCTTTTCATGGTTTGATGGCAGGGAAAGTTCCCGACATAAACCCAAAACTTCTAAGCCTTTTTTTAAAAACTTTTAAAACCGTAGCATTTGCCAATGTTTAAAAGGAGTAACCCTTAGATTTGGTAATTACAAATTCCTTGATATGAGAAAAAAATTTTTGAAACTTGTTTAACCAACCCCTTGACCAATATGCGACCGCAGCTCTAAGTACAGGTGTAAATCGTTCCCTTGGTGGGCACCACATCTGCTTGTTTTATTCAGTGGGGGAATGATGAGTTGGGTTTCCCCAAAACAAGGCTGAGTTGAACCCCTTAGGTACGAGTGCGGCGCCCCCACAGACTCCCAACAACCTCCATGATCTAGATTGAAGGTGTGGAGTCCAATAAACCTGGGTCTTCATTTGTTTTTTTTTTTACCTATTGTTTCGAAAGAGGCATTTACCCAAAAATTCTTTTACGGCATTTGTGTTAAAAAAAAATTCGGAAATAGAACTATTCCATTGCCCTTCCCCAGCCTGATTTAATCCTGGGATGTTCACATCCTGTTTTTTGGTATACCACCTCCACAGGCTATGACTGGTTCAGATAGCCCCCACCCGTGAAGCCAAACCCCAAAGTTCCCTTAAAAGGGGTTGTCCGCTCAAAGGGAAATTGTGCTTTTTTTATTTTTTCTTTCCCTCATTTTTTTATTTAGCCAAAAGGCTTTACCATTCCCATTATCTCTGTTTTCAAAAAATTTCCCAGGTTGCTAATGCTTTAAACCGTTTTCTCCCTGCTCTGAAAAAGCGTTTTCCACAATGGGTTTTCTTTACTACTGACCTGTTTTTTCAATTGTAGGTGAAAAACACGCTCCCCTTAGCTACAGGGGGCTGTGTGATTTCCTCCTTTATAGATTTGCCACCACCCGGTTGCTATAGGCATTAACAGACCTGTTTTTGATCTCTTTCCTGATAAAATGGTTTGGGCCAGCACTGGTTGCTATAAGCTACAGACCTGTGATCTCTCCTGATAGGTGCCAGCCTTGGTTGCTATAGCTACAGACCTGTTCAGTCTCTCCTGATAGGCTGCCAGCGCTGGCTGCTATAGCTACAGACCTGTTCAGTCTCTCCTGATAGGCTGCCAGCACCGGTTGCTATAGCTACAGGCCTGGCTTCTACTACAGCCTGGTAGAAGCCAGTAAACACGCCCCTGAATTCAAAATGAAACCAAGAAAACAGGACGAATCAATGTAGCAAGACAAACCCTTTAAAGGGGTTTTCTCAGCATGCATTTTTACAGCTAGTTTACAATCACACATGCTGTTCCTGCTGTGGGTGGGTCTATAGCAGTGATTGTCACACAGCTCTGCTGTTCCTAGCTATTCCTGTTTAGGGTATGTTCACGCGGCGTGTTGAGTCCGTGTTTACGTACATTTATAGATACCTGTTTGGATCCGTGTCTCGGACCCTAAATGGACCCAAACACGCATCTAACAATGTGCAATGTGAGTTACATTGCTTTCAATGTCAAACACGCATCGGCGTTCAGACGAGTGATCACCAATACGTGTTTACTTGCGTCTTTGTGGTACGTATTTCGGATCAGTCATGTCAATTCTTGAAATCGTTTGGCGCAGCAGACGCCCTGATTAAAACTATAGGGTGAGTTCCTGCTGCAGCCAAAATGCATCCAATGCTTGATGGATCCGATTGACGCAGCACTTTTGCTTGCGATTTTCGGATCCAACACACTGTGGGAACATACCCTTACGCTGACAGCGAGCACAAGAGATTTATACAGTGTAGTATTCATGCTGCAGAGTTCTAAAGGGTGTTTACTTAGCTAAATGAGAGGCTTTTACTAGAGATAAGACTCTGCAGGAGGTGGCTCACCTTGGTAAATGTCATTGACTGGCAGCTTGGAGCAATGAGAGATAAGTGAGCAGGGAGAGGTGGGGGAGGGAGATGGTCTGTCGCCAGAGAAACTTGTGCGCTCTAAAAGGAGATAAAATCTTCTTTATCTTCAGACCAAAGAAATATCAACAAAGCAATGTATTTGGAAAAAGTCTTCAATGACCTTTCCCTACCTGTTAAAAGCAAATCATTGTAGTCAGAAAACCCCCTTTAGGGAAGGCACTGCATGAAGAGCTGATTTTATTACTCCGGAGGTGGCCGTACACATTTGCTAAACTTGGGCCTAACGCATTGATTTTGGCTGGACCAGTCCAAAATCTGATAATGAGGGTGTCCTGACTCCCCAAACAGCCAACATTAGGGAAAAGAAGGTTTGGGCAGGTGGGTTCCAATATGCCACCAGTGGTGGTCTCCTGCAGCAGCTTATTTGCCATTGACATGCCATGCACGCATAGCTGAACCAAGTCTGCTTCTCTATGTGGGGGGATCATCTGAACGAGCGTTTGGCGGCCAGCTGCCTAGGCCAGGAAACTACAACTCCCACCATGCATTTATATAATCTATAACAGTGGGCATGATGGGAGTTGTAGTTTCCCATCAGCGGGAGTTACGCAGTCTGAGGATGCCTGGTCTGGAGTATATGGCCAGCTTCATTCTTGTACTAATCTTGATTTACAATTTATACTCCAGTCACATCCAAAGCTGCATTCATAAGCTATGGTAATGGATATACCCAGTAGGACTGAGAGAAAACCCTGTAACATACCAGACTGCAGCATTGCATTGTGGGATAGTGGTATTTTTTTCCCCACATTGCACTGTATGGACTATGTAGTAACAGAACTTTAAAATGTGCAGCTTTGTTCCTGGAGCACTATATCGCAGGGGTCTGCAATGTCGGCTCTCCAGCGGTGGGAAACTACACCCCCCATCATGCCCACTGATATAAATTATATAAATGCATGATGGGAGTTGTAGTTTCCCAACAGTTGGAGAGCCGACGTTGCAGACCTCTGCTGTATGGTACTGGAAACCACCGAAAACGGAATATTTTCCAAGTTACAGACCATTGTAGTCGATAATATCTAGAGGTAGACTATGAAGTGAAGAGCTTTCTCTCGGGTTATGTGGAGGACGTAGTGCTTCTCATGTTGGGTCCTATTCATTTGCTCTTGGTAGTGCTGTCTGTTGGCTCCTGTCATGTATTTTAATCTTCCTATGAAGTTGCATAACTTTTTTTAATTTTCTTTTTATCTTCAGCAAACGGCGCCTTTTTCCAGGTCCTCGGAGACAACGGTACGTCGAGAATTGATACGACTGTACATACAATCGAAGATCTAGAGGCCATAACATCAGAACATCCGCCTAAGAACACGGTAAGGCCTCTGAGTAAAGCATATGTATTATTGCACACCCACACGCTGATGAGACAGGGAGGTGAATAACATTGATTCATTGGTGACTATGGAGCCTGTTAAAGGGGTTGTCTCACTACAAGGATTGCTGCTTTTTATGTTAAAGGTCTTGCAAAAACAAGTCACTTTGCAATATCGCCTACCGACACTGACCTGGGGATAAAACAGTGATAGCCTGAAATCTAAAGGTGTTAAATCGTCAGGGGGCCCCACACAGCAAAGGGGGCCCTTTAAAAATTGGGGGGGAAGTTTAAAGGGGCGCGCCAAAAGCCCCGGGCATATTTTCAGCCCGAAAAACGGTGCACCCTTTCACATTAGTGAAAAGCCTCCCAAGCCAGTACGGGCATTAAAAGGGCCCTGTGGCACTTTAAAATGGCCGATTTCGGGGTCGTGCGGGAGGGGGGGCGCATAGACCCGAAAAAAACTATAGATTTAAAATTTCGAAAGGCATTTTAGGGCATTAGCGGCACGGGAAAATTTTAAAAGGGTTTTTCCCCCAGCCAGATTGTCGTACAAGTGAGAATCGCCTATTTTGACCGCTGTAAACTTCAAAATCGGGCACATTCAAATGTGCATGAAATTTCGTTTAGTTTTTTGGGGGCAAGATACCACAGACACCTTCAGATTCTTTGGAGTCCACCTGGATGGGGGGAGAGCTGTTTTTTTTTGGGAGAACTCATTCTTACATGTAATCCGATTGCGTTATGTGTTGGAGTGGACCCCCCTGGGGAATGGGATTGTAGGAAATGCTTTGTTTTATACAAATAAATTAACGAGACCCTTTTTTTTTCCCATTTTCCGGACACGTTTGTCCTTTGGTGTTTTCCTGACCCCCGGGGAAGATGGGTAATCCCGAGCAGGGGGCCTACCCTAACTTTTAAAAAAGAAACTGCGGCTCGTCGCGATTTGTAGACTTTGGCCCCCAGGAAGGCAGGTCTTCTAAAGCACACAACACGCGCACTTCTACCGTGGAATATTTGAGCAGATCAGGTAGAGCTTCAGAAAACACCCAAAAAACACCCGCCCTTTTTTGTACCCCCATGGCCTGTTCATGTGCGAGGGGTACCCTCACGAAACATAGTAAAACAGGGGGTTAAATTTCTGATTGTCACTAAGGCTTTTGTTGGCTGCAACTTCGTTGGGCCGGACTGAATTGCTTTTTGGGGGAAAGCTTTAATTTGGGGACCCCGGGAAAATTTAAAGGCCCGTTTCAAGGGGGTTTTTTTGGGGGGGGTAATGGGTGGATTTCCCCGGGGGAATGGCTAAAAAGCTTTTACGGAAAAACGTTTCCCAAAAAAATGGATTCCGTTCCCCCTCCCCCCCCTTTGCGGGGGGGGGAGAAAGGGACGAATTAATCCAGGAAAACCGCCTTTTAAAAAAAATGGGGCCGTGGACCCCCCCCTTTCCCCCTTCCCGGCACCCTTTGCGCCGAATTGGGCCCCCCTTTTGCCCGGGGCCTGGGCCCAAGGTAATTTTTTTAAAAACCGTGGGGGGGGTTTTGTTTTGGGCCCGGCCAACGGAAAGGGCCCGTTTCCAGGGTTTTTTTTTGCCGGGGGGCGGCCCCCAAAGGGGTGCGGGCGAAGGGGGGGGCATTTGGACCCGCCCGGCATGGGCGGCCCCCCGCCCCAAAAACCCCCGGGGGGGAAAAAAGGCGCCACAATTTTGGCCAAACGCCCGGGTAAGGTCGGGGGGCCGGGGAGGGCCCCCCCGGGGCTCGCCCCCCCCTCCCGCCCCTTTTTCACGGGATTTGTACCGATTGCGCTCACAAATCCTCGGGGAAAAGCCGGTGAACGCCCCAAGCTCTGCCCTTTAATAATCCATGCGCCTTTTTTAACCAAAAAATACGGTAGTAATGGTATGGTAGGATCCCTTTGATTGGTGGAGGTCAAACCTTAAGGAGTTACCACTTACCAAAATGAAGGGCCCTTTTGGTTTTTGCTGGATTCCCCTTCAACGCTCAAATTTTTCACTTTTAGGGAAAACAACTGGCCACCCCTTTAAGGGCCCCCTAATCGAAACGACCTATACTGGGCCTTTTTCCGCCCGGTTCCACGCTGCGTTCCCAGTTTTTTCTTTTCTTGGGTTTTTGAACAGGGGTATCACTGATTGGCTGCAGTGGTCACCTGCCTCTCATTTGCATCAAGATTCGAAAGTGAAAAGCTCCGAACAGTGGTGTAAGGTACGTGACCATTGTAGCCAGTCAGCGGCTGCAGTGGTGACGTCCCCATTCAGAAGTAGGAGTGTTGAAGACACAAAAATACTGGGGAGACACTGTGCTGAAATGAGGACTGGAGGAAGGGGAGTTTAAGTTTTTTTTTATAAAAATAAAGTTTATTGGTGCTCACCTCCAATGGGATTCATACCGCAAAGGCAGTCCACCTATATCTTGTTGGTGACAATGGAGAAAGCCTTGTCGCACGTATTTAAAAGTGTGTAATTTTGATCTCAAGGACCAAAAAAAATTAAGAAAAACACAATCTTCCATATAATCTAAAAAAGTATGGCTCCCATTCTCTGCGTTTCGAGCTTAAAGCTCTTACTTGTAGAAACACACCAGAGGATGGGAACCATACACTTTTAGATTATATGGAATAATGACTGTGGTTTTTTAAATTTTTTTGGTGCTTCAGTTATTTTTATTTTAATGGGGCTGTTCATTTTTCTTAGGAAGTGGGCATCCCCTTTAAGGCTATGTCTACACTGCATCGGACAGAAAGCGGACGTTTTTTTCCGAAGCAGGACCGCGGTTTTCGTCACGCTTTGTACAAAAACCATGGTCGCTTCTCGGTTTTTTTTGCCATCATCCATACAATTGTATTGTACGGGAAGACGGCAAGAAAACTAAAAGCGCCGGCGTATTATACAACATGTTGTATAATACGCGGGCGCCAGAAATGGCGGTGAAAACAGCTGTGGAGAAACTCATCTTTTCTATAGCCGCCTATGGGACTGCAAGAACAATCGTATCTTCGACGCTTTTAAAAAACAAAAACTAAAAGCGCCAAAAATACGACCGTAATCCTCTGCGTGGCATTGCCTCCCCCTTCCCTCACTGTGCAGAACTGAAAATGTTGTTCGACCTGGATGTCTAGTCCGTGCTCTCTAGAAAACTGTAAAGGGCGCATCTCTAACCAGGCTTTACCCCCTTTTCTTACAGAAGGGGCCCCAGAGATCGGACCCCTGCACAATATAAAGTCGTGGCATATTCTAGAAAGATGCAGTATCCCTTTAATAAAGTGGTGTTACATTTTGTGGCCTATTTGGAGCTGTGGGGCCCTGTGATTTCTCTGCGTCCCTTATTGTAGGTAAATAGTCGGGACTCCAGACAATAATTTTTGGGGACTGTGACAAATTTTCAGACCGGTAGATTTCCATCAGTTCAGAGAGCTTGTTGTCAGACGCCACTCTGATAGCTTTGCTGAGCACTTATAATGGAGAGGGGGGGGGGGGCATTAATGATTACTAGGTTATTGGACATGTGTCATGGGATGGTATAAGACCAAGTTGTCTGCAGACACTGAACCAGCAGGGTTGCTAGGAGATGCTCGTTCTGTTGCTGTGTGTACTTTATTAAGCCGTGTACCTTCATAGGACGTGTTTCTTGTGTTTGCTCTGTTGCAGCTTCTCTGTATGAATACACTCAAGTGAAGTCGTTCTTCTGCAGGATAAGGTAAGGTCACTTCAGATTTTGTGCCTAATGTTGCTGCTTTTTACAGAATAGTTATTAAAATCCGTACATTACAAACGGTAACTCGGTGCCTTGCTCTGCACAATTAGTGACACTACACGAGGAGCTCATCATCTCGTCCTAGAAGCAGGCGGTCAGCACATGCTGGGGCTTGTAGTGTCAGGTTAGCCAGAGCACACCTGTATTAGAGGGATCCTCAGAGTGCCATCTGTATGAACTGCAGCTCGCTTTCCAGGCGCAGGCGGTTTCTTTCTAGCACATTTTATGTGTCTCCTGAATATTTTATTATTCAGTGTGATATGAAATGTAGGGCCACCATCGGCTTTCACGTCTGGCTCTCCCTCAGTAGCCACACAGCAGCTTCTGTGTGTTGTCAGGGAAATCATCTGGGAAACCGTATTGACTGCTGGGTGATTATATCGATGCAAATATTACGCTGGGGCTCATAAGCCATCTGTGGTACCTTAACCTGTAACTTCTCACATTGTGGCACTTGCCTTTTAGGGCTTGTTCATACGGCGTTTTTTTTATTTTTTTATTATCCGATTTCGATGATGTGTTGTTGAGTCCAAAAAATGCATCCAATAAGCGCACACAGCGTCGATCAAGATCCAACACGTATCCAACATGCAGCTGCGTGTTTAGATGCGTGTTGGATGCAGCAGGTTCGCGACCTAATAATTTATTATAGGTCTCCTGCATAGTGTCTACTTTTAGAGCGGACCAAGAATTGACATGTCCATTCTTGGGTGACGGGATCCGAAAGAACGCGAGTCGCACACACCCGGGCGAGATCACCTCGTGTGAATCCAATTGTGTTTCAAAGTAAAAGCAATGTAAATCACACTGCACATTATTAGATACGTGTTTGGGTCTGACAGACGGATCTAAAAGCGTATGTTCACACGGACCCAATACGCCGTGTGAACATACCCTTAAATTTCACAAAATCTGTATATGGTACAGGCTGTATTGCCACAGAATTGCTGTAGAAGTCACCCAGTGCATGATGTAATCTGCAGCAAGTTCATGGCAATCCTACGTTAAAATCCTTACATAATTCAATGATGTATTCTGGTATATAACACAGATACAGATTGGAGAGAAAAAAAGCGCACTCTGTTTGAATCTATATAAATAGAATATTTAATCCGATCAGTCACGCTCACCTGGCAATGTTGTACAAGTTTATGGTACAACTTATTTATCAGACGTGACATATCCAATCCGTATATGTAGGGAGCAGCTGCAAATCCTCAATGCACAAGATCCTCAAACCAGGAATCCCGCAACAAGCATAAAAGTGGTGATCGGAAACTGGTTAGGTTTCGATCATTTCAAGATAATTGGCACGTTAGAAACCTTTTGAGACACCGCGCAACAAAATTACCCCATAAAGTGTCCAGTTTTATTATTTGGCGATCTAATTATAACATTCAATAGCTTAAAAACAATGGGCTTCAGCGTTCCTGAAATGATCTAAACCTAACCAGTTTATGATCACCATTTTTAATATCCTTACATCACTCGTGAATTTAAGGCTAGGTCTTCACAACTGAGAAATACCGGGCGGACTTCGATATTTTTGAATCTGCCAAAAATCCGACGTACCCTGAGCTGCATAGACACGGCAATAAAAAAAAAGCAAAATCTTTTGCTGTAGTCTACACAGCAAGGATTTTTTACTGTCCCTTTTAAAATCCGGCAGAATATGCAGCATGTAGCATACAATCCTCACCTCACTCCCCCCTCCCCCCCCCCCCCCCCACCCCCCCCTCCCCCCCCGATTGAGTCGTCTGATTCCCATATATTATTATATGTACGCGCGCCGACGGCAAAAGTCCGAAAACCGAGCCCCGCCACATTACCTTTCGCCAAGAGCCATCTCTTAAAAACTGCGCTATCCAGACAAATCCCAAAATGCCATCTACAGAGGTATTTTGACGCATTTTGAGATCTTATGCTGTGTAAACACCTAGCCTTTCGGGTGCGAACGCCCACTCGGATGAATCAATGCTTGTGGCAAATTTTGCGCAGCAAATATTCTTTAGGCGAGTTCGCAATGTCACAAATATAACTTGTGCAGATTTTACCCCATTCAGTTCAAAAAGGTAAACTCCACAGTGAATCTGCGATAGAAATTGACATGTTGCAGACTTGAAAATCTGCTCGGCAGGTCAACTTCCATGCAGAAAATTTAGGAAATCCGTAGTGGATTTTCCATGCGCAAATAAGACTGGAAAATCCACAGCCGTTCCGTCCCATGCGCATTCACCCTTAGGCTATGTTCACACGGCTTAAAATGGGACGTATTTCTGTCGGTACTGCGCGAATTAACAGCGGGAATACTCCCAGTCGTTACGGTAATCCCCCAGTTCTCATAGAGAAAATATGGGTACGTCTCCTCTCCCCGCTGGCAACCCCCGCGGGGGGGGATAAGTGACATGTGAATTACAGCGGCGTATCCAGTCCCCCCTACCGTCCCACATCGTAATTGCTCCCCCCCAAAAAAAAGAGTGTGAACCCTAGCCTTAGGGTAGATTCGCTGCGGCCAAATCTGTGGTGTAAAATTCCTCAGTGGGTAAACCTAGGCTTAGAGCGTCTATGGGCAGCACAGGAAATCGGAGAAAAAATACCTGACAGATCTCTGAAAAAGCATCTATTGCTCTGCAAACTTTTATGGACTGTTCTAGCATCTTCTCTTCCTATTTTAAGATTTTTGCTTGCTGTCAGTAAATGGAAACCGATAGCCCTGCCCTTTAGGTGTCCAGCTATCTCTGATGCTTGAATTAGGATCTTTTTTTTTTTTTTTTTTTTTTTAAACATCTAATTGCAGATTACAATGTTTCCGTTCACTGATCACAAGCAGAGATTTTGATAATAAGGAATTAAATAATCTGAACATATTAGAAATTTGCTATCAGAAATATTTTACGTAAAAATATTTGTCAAAAAAGGTTTGTGTCATAAGTGTATTAGGGTGATTCCAGCTGAGGAACCACAAGCGCCAGCATGGCCAGGCTGCAGCGGCTGGGTTGTCATCATATGCTGCACTATAATTCCTCTTTCTGTTATTGAATTGGCCCTTCCTTTCACCTTTCCACAGTAAGGACAGAGCATTTGTGTTTCCTTGACAACCCACATGCATTATTATGCGGTTTGCTGTGTACAACCTGCGAGACGCTGGGATGATTCCTCTAAAAGCTTCTGCGTTCTCGGAAAAGGTTACCGCGCTCTGATAGTTCCTGTGAATCTTTGTCTGGATTCGGCTTGTTAGCTGAGTGCATATGATCAGGGGCGCCATAACGGGCACCCTCTAGGGGTACAGCTACCCGTGGGGTACAGAGGGTTAATGGAAAACATATTATTTTAGGGACCTTTAGTAGAAACTGTGTCACCGGTGCAGACGGATCTCTGCCTCGTAGAGAATATTTCCGGTGTCTGGTTGTTCTCATGAACTTCCAGCACTTTGTGCGATTCCTGCAAGGCATTAGAAGTATTCCCTATAGAACAGATGGTAAGTTATTGAATGTTCTAAATTACCAGACAGATGTTACTGCAGGGTTATTGAATATTCTAGATTACCAGATGGCGGTTACTGCAGGGTTATTGAATATTCTAGATTACCAGATGGCGATTACTGCAGGGTTATTGAATATTCTAGATTACCAGATGGCGATTACTGCAGGGTTATTGAATATTCTAGATTACCAGACAGATGTTACTGCAGGGTTATTGAATATTCTAGATTACCAGATGGCGATTACTGCAGGGTTATTGAATATTCTAGATTACCAGGTGATTACTGCAGGGTTATTAAATATTCTAGATGACCAGATGGCGATTACTGCAGGGTTATCCAATATTCTAGATTACCAGATGGCGATTACTGCAGGGTTATTAAATATTCTAATTACCAGATGGCGATTACTGCAGGGTTATTGAATATTCTAGATTACCAGGTGATTACTGCAGGGTTATTGAATATTCTAGATTACCAGGTGATTACTGCAGGGTTATTGAATATTCTAGATTACCAGGTGATTACTGCAGGGTTATTAAATATTCTAGATTACCAGGTGATTACTGCAGGGTTATTGAATATTCTAGATTACCAGATGGCGATTACTGCTGGGTTATTGAATATTCTAGATTACCAGATGGCGATTACTGCAGGGTTATTGAATATTCTAGATTACCAGATGGCGATTACTGCAGGGTTATTGAATATTCTGGATTACCAGATGGATAGTACTGCAGGGTTCTCTAATATTCTAGATTACCAGATGGCGATTACTGCAGGGTTATTGAATATTCTGGATTACCAGATGGCGATTACTGCAGGGTTATTGAATATTCTGGATTACCAGATGGATAGTACTGCAGGGTTCTCTAATATTCTAGATTACCAGATGGCGATTACTGCAGGGTTATTGATTATTCTAGATTACCAGATGGCTAGTACTGCAGGGTTATTGAGTATTCTAGATTACCAGATGGATAGTACTGCAGAGTTATCCAATATTCTAGATTACCAGATGGTACACACTGCAATACGCTGTGTGAACATAGCCTTAGCTGGAAGCCAGTAGTGAAATATAGCCTGTAATAAAGATGAGAATGAGTTGTAGCCAGCAGCTCCGGTGCTTACCACTCCCCTGTTAGTTCGATGTATGTCCCCCGGTGTATGTCCTGGAGTGTATCCGGTCAGCCGGCATCACAGTCAGTCCATGTTCTTTATTTAACAACTTTAAAGGCATGTTCACACGGCTTATAATGGGCCGTTTTCGGCCCGTAATTATGCGCCGAAGTGCACCAATTACGGGCCGAAAACGGCCCATTCATTACGGTAATTCACAGTTCTCATAGAGAACTATGGATTACGTCTCTTCTCCCCGCCCGGCGAAGCCGCCGGGCGGGGAGATAATTGACATGTCACTTTCTAGCGGCGTATACGCGCCGCTAGCAGTGATAGTCTATGGGCCGGCGAAGTGCCGGCCCCCTGCTTACTCCCCTGCTCCCGCCCCCCGTCCACACAGCGTAATTGCGGGGCGTAATTACGTCCCGCAATTAAGCCGTGTGAACATAGCCTTAAAGGGAATGTGTCATGAAAAATGACTTGTGTATCTCAAGTTTTTATGTTAAACACATTTTTTTAAGAATTTTTGGTTGCACCGCGCCTCCTGTCCTGTACGTTGGAGCCCTTACGAATCCCAGAGCTGCCGGGGAGTCGTGGCGGCCTCGGCGCTGAGCGGTGGTCTTGTCCTGCATTATTTATTTAAATCGTGCCTAATCCATGCATGACCTTAATTAAAGGGCTCTTATAATATTACACGCTGAGCGGAGCATGAAATCATTGTGTAAGGCCAGATCTTCTGTGCGGAGCCTGACGGCTGCTGTTACTGAGGGTGAGATATTCCACTTATGTAATCTTCTTCTCTCTTTCTTTCTTTGTTCTTTTAAAGGGACACGTCTATCAGAAAGGGATATTTTCTAGAAAACTTGGTTTTGTTTTTTTTTTTAGAATTTTTTTGGCAGATTTTTTTTATTTTTTTGTTTTGAATTTCATTTTTGCCATTAAAAATGACATACAACATCTTGTTCTTCTCTTGCTGTGATCGTAAAGAGAGAACACTGGCGGGGTAGACTAATATCAGTTGCTGCTTGTCTACACATTGTCTCATAGCAAGTAGTAGTTAAAGGGGTTGTCTCGCTACAATGATTGGGTTTTAATTTAAAGATCTTTAAAAAACAAGCAGCTTTGCAATATATGTTCATTACAAAAGTCCTACTGATTTTGAGCTAGCCCTGTTAGTATTATACATCAGCTTCTCAGATCTCTATAGTAGCCGACCTGTTGATCCTTATCTTACTGGCTTTTCAGGCTGAATGACTCATCACCCTTTTAAGACAGGTCGGAGCAGAGAGCCCCTCCCGCACAAGAATGCTTCTGTAGTGGAGGGGGGAGGGGGAGGAGGACTCTGGCGTCTGTGTCCGAGTGCCTGGATTAACCCTTTTGTGTTTCCTGGGTTCCTCCTGGATTCTCTACACAGATAGATGTGACAGCAGTGACCCTGTTGTTACTATAATCATGATATGTCTTTGGGAACTGTGACTATACTAATATTATACAGATCAGGGGGCATGTGAATACTTTATGTTCTCCTGTTTTTAGGGACACATCCTGAGTATAGTAACACTTGCCCTTGTTGTTGCTGGAGATGTGGAGACTTGTAGCGAAGCAGGGGATATAGGGAACACATGCATCCCCTTGCTCTATTAGCCCCACAGCTTTCATATTCCTCTCTACACTCCTAGATCAGCCCTCTCCTGCAACAGACCTAGGCAGGCACACACAGGGTGAACTCTGAGAGCAAACCCCCTCCCCCCCTGTATAGAAGTTACGTAGCTGCCTGTGTGCTGATGGGAGGGGGGGGGAGGGAGCAGAAAAGACAGGGCCCAAAAAACACGCCCCTCAGTTCAACTTACCAGGGACACTGACAGGCTGAAAGCTCGTAATGAGACAACTCCTTTAATGACCTAACGATCGCTCTATTGTTCTTTGGACAGGCCTAGGTAAAGATTAGGCTAGGAGGGCGATGACGGAGCACTACATTAAAGGATAATGGGTTAATCTTTTCCTGCACTGGGGTGGGTGGGGGAGTGGGAGTGTTTGGATCTTGCTTCACATTTATCAGGTCCAGCTGATAACGCTTAGGGTGCGTTTTTGATGCGTTTTTTTAGATGCGTTTTTTGTGCAACAATGTACAGCATTAGTTGCTTTGCCTTCCTGCACAAAAAACGCATCCAAAACGCACCGTGTGAAAGCACCCTTACACCTCTCAAGCCCATAGAGGGCCTGGAAGAAAGCAGTCAAGCAGTTGTCACTGCCCCTACCTGAGACAAACCAGGAAGTCATGTACGTGAGGCTAACTTAAAAAAAAATTCTATCAAAATAACCCCCCCCCCACTTCCCCTCAATGACCTAATATTCTATAGTCACAAATTTGTTTGTTTAACTATATATCAAAAAAAAATAAAGATGTTTGGTGTCCCTTTAAAAGAGAACCTGTCCATAGTTTTAGCCCCCCTTGCTGAGGGCAGCACAAGCTATTGTCAGACATGCTGTTTCCAGCACTGTGCCCCTTATTCTATAAGATGCTGGAGTTTTCGTGTATTTAGTGCTCAAATCTGCAGTTTTCCGCCAGACAAGAGTCATGGAGAGTCTTTTTTTTTTTTTTTCAAACCCCGCCCACCTGAGGCTAGCCCCACCCACCTCAACTGATAACCCTATTACTTTGAATAAGTACTTTGAATAACTGTCAGGTGGGCGGGGTTAGCCTTTGGTGGGCGGGGCTAACACCTGCTCATGAATCAGATTTGAGGGGTAAATGTTCTAAAACTCCAGCATGTTACAAAATAAGGGACACAGTGCTGGAAAGGGGGGCATAATCTATGTGACAGGTTCCTTTTAAGAAACCAATTCTATGGTCTAGTTTAAAACTTCCCATTTAGTTAATTTAAACTTATACACTGTGTTATGTCTGCATGACACGGGGAGTAGAAATGGCGTCATTTTCATCCTAAAACGCTGGGATATTCTTGTGTTGCTCATCCCGTTGTTTTCAATGTGAATATGCGCTTTCGTTCCCATCGCAAACTGCAGTCCTTATTTTTCTGATTTTGACTTAATGCTGAGCCCCAATGCATAAAAAAAAAAAAAAAAGATAAGTGACTTGTCACTTACATACGAAAAATCATTACTGTTGAGCCAAGATGGGAATTGGTCGTATTAAATAGAGCTCGTACATTCCCTAAAATGCAAAAAAAAAAAGTGGAGCAGAAATTCGAGGATTTGTACAGATTGTGTCGAATATGCTGACAGATATGAACTCCCAGCATTCGCTGTCGCCGCATCGCTCCTGTTCAGCCGGCTCAGTGAGTGTAATTACATAACAGTAGCTGCAATTAAACACACTGCCTCGTGTTAAGAGGATTAGCAGGCGGCTGATGAGGAGCAGTAGTGGAGGATCACGTGGTCCGCCATTCATGGACTAATGACGGTCCTGCAAATAGTCTTGTCCTCTTCATTTTTATTGCACACCAAATGTCAGCACATCGAGGGGTAAAGGCTCAACACAGCAGTGTAAAGGCTCAACATGCTGAAAAAGGCTTTTTCTTTTTTTTTTTTAAAGTACATAAAGGTTTGTGCATTATAAGACTTTCTCGCACTCAATTATTCTGCTAATTTTTCCACCTATTTTATTTTCTGCGATATCTTAGGCTGTAAAAAAAAAAAAGGATGTGTGTGTGTGTATATACAGCTCTGGAAAAAAATTAAGAGACCACTGCAAAATTTTCAGTTTCTCTGATATTTTTCTTCAATGGTAAATTTTTGGAAAAAAATGTACATTATTTTATTATATAAACCACTGACAACACGTCTCCGAAATTCAAAGCAAAAAAAATTGTATTTATTTGCAGTAAATGAGAAATCTTCAAAATAATAAAAAAAAGTAGCAGCAGCAGAGCTGTCAGACCTCAAATAATGCAAAGAAAACAAGGTCATATTTTTTTTTTAGAAACAATAAGACTAATATTTTAAGTCTGGAAGAGTTCAGGAATCAATATTTGGTGGAATAACCTTTATTTTTTTCATTAAAATTCCTTTTGGCCTATTCCTAGCACTTGTTTTGCCATCCAGCTTGTCCTATTGCAAGAGGATTGTGAAGACCACAGCAGTGTTTTTTATACTTTCCTTCATTAAATAAGATTTGGTTCAGGTGATCCCCTAATCAGAAGCACATTAAGGGTGCTTTCACACGGTGCGGTTTTGGTGCGGTTTTTTGGATGCGGTTTTTGTGCAGGAAGGCACAGCAATTAATGATCTACATTGTTGCACAAAAAACGCATCCAAAAACGCACCGTGTGAAAGCACCCTAAGTAGAATGAGGTGGAATTTGGTTGGAATTCAACTGTTACTGGAATGGAACGGCTGTCAGACATGTAGAGATGCTGATTTATAGAAAACTGTGCAGTGGTCTCTTAATTTTTTCCAGAGCTGTATATCATATATACCGGTATGTTTTTATGTGTATATAATATATATTTATGATTCAAAGTCAGTTCTTCACTTTTGTTGTATAACCGAAAAAAAAAAAGGGTTGCAAAAATAGGGATATTCACGTATTGGTGATACACAGTTTTAGGATAATCGGGGGCGGGGCTAAAGTTTTGCGCTATTAATAATTTTTTTTAAATTTATTTTTTTGGTATGTGTGTTTTGCTAATAATTTATTTAACCTATTGTGCCTCCCATAATGTCAGAGAAAGACCTTTTTTTTTTTTTTTTTTTTTTTTTTCTGAGCTCCGCTGTAACTGATATATTAGCCCCATATGTACAAGTAAACAGGAATTTAGTCCACTCACCCGGTTCTCAATAAAGATCAGCTGCAGCAGGCACAGAGCAAAGTCGCACCAAAACTTCAGTCCGAGTGAGGAGTATTGGGTCTGTAGAAAGTTGCAGCCTCTGTATGTAAAAGGCAGAGGGATCGAAACGCAGAGTATTTTAGATGTTTTATTGTGCAGTGATGGAGTTTGATTTGCATAAAAAATCTGGAATCTCTCCAACAGTTCTCATGACTTTTTTTTTGGGGGGGGGCACCTGTGAGGTTCTGCCGCTTCGGCCACACTAGGTGAACGTGGCCCGGCGTCGTCATTCACAGATCTCTCCCCTCTGAGTAGCAGGAGCAGGATTAATTGGGCTGTTGTTCCTCTTCTGGGCATCGTTCTCCTCCAGCCGCACTAATCAGCCCATTAGAGATCAGTGAGAATGGGTAAGTGGCGGCGCTCTCTTGCACTCGTGGCGACACTCAGAGCCGCGGTTATTGAATCCTGTTAAACGTTGAGCACGATTTCCCTTTTCAAGCTCCCTTCAAACCGAACATGTTGTAATTAAAGAATAATTAGGCACGATGCTTCCACGTATCCCCCCCCCCCCCCCCCCATCACTGCCTTTTCCGAACGCTCGATCAGTCTTACATAATCGTAAACTGGGAAGTGGCAGGAACACGTTTATCAGAAACAGCCTTTATAATGGAAGAGCCTTGCACTGACGATCCCCGAGTTCTGTCGTGTTTAGCCTTGTATTAGATGTGGCCTAGTAGTCGCCGGCTGATCAGAAATAGATCGCCGCTTCCTAAAATAAACCCTTTACTCTCAGAACCAGACTCGTCATCCACTACATTGTAATGGTAGGTTACTACCCGGACCTCTATGGCTTTTTTTGTAATATCGGATTATTGCAGTGCAACTTGCGCTGCCAGCTCATGACATGATGCTGAAATGTTTACCACATGAAGGGACTTTTAGGCTATGTTCACACGGCTTAATTGCGGGACTTGTTTCGCCCCGCAATTACTTCGTGTGTGGCGGGCAGGGGGGGGGGGGGGGGGGCGTCTGCCCGACGGCCAAAAGACATGCATTATCCACGGCGCGTGTACGCCGTGAATAAGTGACATGTAACTTCTCTCCCCGCACGCCGCATTTTGCAGGCGGGGAGAGGAGATGGAGTCCATAGTTCTCTATGAGAGCTGTGGATTACCGTAATGACTGGGACGTAATTCGGCTGAAATACGTCCCAGAATAAGCCGTGTAAACATGGCCTTAAGGGGTTGTCCACCTCATGGGAAGAAAGAGGCAGCTCCTGGGGCTTCAGTAAAATAAAATTATACTCTCCTTCCTCCAGGTCTCCCCAAAGCTGCCTCCTTCTGTTTTTAATTCTTGTGCTTCCGAATAGAGGCGTCACCGCTGCAGCCAATCCTGTGCCTCAGTCATGTTTGTAGCTCTTCACTCGATTGGCTGCAGCGGTGACGTCCCCCGTTCGGAAGTACAGGAATGGACACAAAAGACCCAAGAGAGGCGATGCTGGAATTGGGGACCTGAGGAAAGGGATTATAAAAATTTTTTTATTTTATTTATGGGGCTGATTTACAGCCCTGAATCGGAGTGGAATTCACACCTAAAATCCATGCCAGTAAGCCTGGATTTGGACATGGGTTTGACGTTGATTTTTAGCCTCCTATGTCCTATAACGTGAGGCAAAGATTCAGTGCGGAATCCGCCGTAAATGGGTTGTCTCACTACATTGATTCATCTCACCTCAGTCCTGTTTTCTTGGTTTCATTTTGAATTCAGGGGCGTGTTCACTGGCTTCCACTAGGATGCAGTAGAAGCCAGGTCTGTAGCTATAGCAAAACAGTGCTTACAGGTATATTTGAGAGATTTAAACAGGTTGTTAGTATAGCGACCAGCGTTTTGGCAGCCTATCAGGAAGATTGAAAGGTCTGTAGCTATAGCAACCTGAGGAGCTGATGCAGCCCATACAAGAGGGGATATCTAGGAATAGGTAGGACACTGGTAATGGACATATGTTGCAAAGTAACTTGTTTTTGCAAGATCTTTAACATAAAAAGCAGCAATCCTTGTAGTGAGACAACCCCTTTAAGGCTTGCAGAAAAAATCGTAAAAGAACTGGAATCTAATATGTTGCTGAGAACAGCTGCTTTACTTTGCATTATTTTCCCATTTTAAGCAATTGCATTCAGTGAATGGAAACCTTCTTGCTTACTTGTGCTGCTCACACTCATTAGAGTATGTTCACATGGCGTATTTGCGCCAAGTATGCACCGCCAGTACGCTTTTAACATTGGTCATGTACAGCACTCATTGATTGCTATATAAATTCATCGTTATCGTTCAGACGATTTTACCGTAGTATTTTGCGGCATACTGTACGCACCGGAAAAGAAGGGACATGCTTGATTTTGCTAATAGATCTGGCTAGCTCTGTTTCCAGATGTAAAAGTATGTGGAGTCCAGGAGATTTTCATAAAAGGGGTTGTGCTATTTCAGACATTGACGGCATCTCGTTGGGATAAGCGTCGCCTACGGGACCTGCTCCTGTCTCGTGAATGAGCCCCGGAACCTCTTTGTTTAGAACATTGATGGCCTATCCTAGCGAAACGCCATCAATGTCTGAAATGGGACAACCTCTTTAAGTTTATACATTTTCTATTAAGAGGATTAAAGGGGTTGTCTCACTACATTGATTCACCTTCCCTCAGTCCTGTTTTCTTGGCTTCATTTTTAATTCAGTGGCATGTTTACTGGCTTCCACTAGGCTGCAGTAGAAGCCAGGTCTGTAGCTATAGAAACCCCACCAGTGCTGGCAGCTATCAGGGGAAAAGATTAAACAGGTCTGTAGCTATAGCGACCTGAAGAGTTGATGCAGCCCATACAAGAGGGGATATCTAGGAATAGGTAGGACACTGGTAATAGACATATATTGCAAAGTGACTTGTTTTTGCAAGATCTTTAACATAGAAAGCTGCAATCCTTGTAGCGAGAAGACCCCTTTAAGCATTGAAAATTTTTATTTTTCTCTTCCTTCTCCTTTCAGGAGTGGCAAAGACCGAGATCACGAACTCCGATACAGTCCCTACCGAATGACACCGTACGGCATCAGAGTCCGCACCTCTTCTGAGGTAGAGCCCGAACTTTGTTGTCTTGCTTTGGTGGAAAAGATTCACTCAGGATATGAAGGCAAGTAGAGGGGACGCTTCTGTTCTAGGACAGACTGTCATTTTGGGATTGTGGGGGCTCCATCTCCAGGACTCTTAGTAACAGACGGTGGCGCAGCTTCTCCGCAGTGTGACATGTCCCTACGGCCGCTTTTGCAGGCGGATTTCGGTTTTGAAAGCCGTCAGCAAATCGTCTGACAAACTTTTACACGGACCTCTATGGAAAATCCGTGCAGCAGTCCCCACTGCACGAATTTTCCGCCGCACGTTTTTTTTTAGACCGGAAAAGATCGAACATGTTCATTCTTCCACCCGGTTTTCGGGCGGAACGTGAACATTTCAATGCGAAGGGGGACGGGCTTTTCTCCGTAAACCGTGGAGAAAAGCCGTCCCCCTGCGGCCGTGTATGTGCTCTGTGCCACGGGGACATGCCCTTATTGTAGTACAGGTGGGCACTACAGAAAAGGGACAGAGCTGTCCCTTCTTTCTAGAGGACTTGAGACCCCAATGATTTTCCTTTAACCGTTTAAGCCGAACACCTGAAAAGTAGTGAATGATCAGAACATTTTTTTTAGTTTTTTTTTTTTTCCCTCCTTGCATTGCAACAGTTGTAACTTTTTTATTTTTTCAATGACGCAATTGTTTGAGGCCTCGTTTTGTTCAAGATGAGTTGTGCTTTATGGGGGAATAGTTTAAGTTCACTTATAAATAATTGCAGAATTTTTTTTTCAATTTCTTTATTTTTTTTACACCACTCACATTTCACAATTAATAACTCGTTAGATTAATTCTACAGGTTTACGGTTGTGTGGATACCTAATATGTGTAGGTTTTTTTGTGTGTAACATATGCACAATTATTTTTTATTAAATATTTTATTTATTTATTTATTTTACACTTTGTTTTTTATTTTTTTTAAAATCCCATGACGGGATAACTTTTTTTTTTTTTTTTTTTTTAAACTTGGTAATGTATTAGCATATTCATATATGCTAATACATTATAATTTGTGTCAGTCTGACACAGACAGTGATCAAGGCAGCACACAGTCTGCCCTGATCACTGGCTTGTTACTCTTGTTGACAGTCCTGGGGCTGCTCGAGGTCCCCAGGGCTGACTGTGCAGTCGTTCCCCAGGCTCTGTCAGGTCACCCCAATCACCCGACAGAGCAGGGGAACTCTTTGATTGCGCTGCGGTGACTTAACTGTGGCAATCAAAGGGTTAAAGCACCGGGGAGCGGAGGTTTCCCCCGCTCCCCGGCGCTTGCAGGAGCTGCGCTGGGAACAGGGCTGTGTAGTACAGCCCCAAACTCAGCCCCGAACTCCACGCTGCTGCGGCGCGGCAAACTCCGCGCTCTTTTGACGTCGCTGCAGACGAACGATCTGAAATGCCCGACAGCAAAAGATGGTGGGCGGTCATTAAGGAGTTAAAGGGGGGTTATAAAATAGGAGGAAAACATACCTCTCCTTTATAAACCTGCTGATGATTTCACATTGTTTGGTCACAGGACCCTGCAGCTATTCACGTGTATATATGGCACATGACCGCCTGTGATTGGTTGCAGTGTTACGAGAGCACTGACCGCTGAAACGGAGCAGGTTTAGATTTTTTATTTTTTTTATTTTTTAACCTCCCTGACTGGTTCATGATCGTTTCTTAAAACCTTGGCAAACGCATCATTGAACAATACTTAAATTTATGTATTTTTTTCTTCTATAAAAATCCACTATATAAACTTCTATATTTCGATTGCAGCTCCCAGAATTCCCCTGGATAAGCGGATATTTACAACAACACACACGCCTGGTTGCGTGTTCTTGGAAGTAGATGACAGGTAAGGGTTTTTTTGCATTTTTTTTTTTTACCTTATGTTTTGTCTGTATCTGTGCAGATATCACTTTGTAGGGTGAATCAGATGGTTGTCTTGTACCCTGTCTCCCCGAAAAAAAAGACAGTGTCTTTTATTAATTTTTGCCCCTAAAGATGAGCTAAGACTTATTTTTAGGGGATGTTTTTTTTTTTCTATGAACAAGAATTCACATTTATTGTTGAACAAAACATCAACCTGTATTAATATACTGTAGTGATTTCATCACAAACATCAGCATAAGCAGCCAAACTCTGAATTGCATAAAAAAATGCACTGTCTTATTTTCGGGGGATGCCTTATTTTCGGGGAAACGGGGGTAATAACCATTGCTGAAGTCCCCACATTTATGATGTGCAGGTTCCTTCATTGTGATTCTTGTCGGGTTCATGGCCCCAGGAAGTGTTAACCCTTCATAACCCAGGATCTGGGCAGAGTGTCTCTTTGTACGTTTTTAATTCATCTTTTGATGTTGCTGTCTTTCAGAGCTGCACCTTTATTGGGTTACCTGCCCCAGGACTTGGTTGGAACCTCTGTCTTAATGTATTTGCACCCTGAAGATCGTCCATTAATGCTGGCCATGCATAGGAAGAGTAAGTTGGTTGAAACTTGGGGAAAAATAGACTGCATTCTCAGCAGCCTCTCGTGCTGCAATATCATGTTTCTCATATAGGGTAATTTAATGGGTAACTTAGTTGTAACTTAAAGAGGTTGTCTCATCTCAAAGTTTCATAGGATACATGAGTGACATAATGCTGCTTTGCTCTGTCACTTCCTGGTCAAGCTGTCTGTAATTAGCATGTGAGCTCCGTGTATTCAGACTTCTCTGTTTTTTTAGTCTAGATTAAATAAATTACCTTCTCTGAGGTCCAGAGAAGCTTCTGAGCTAATATAAACAGAGTAATTACTGTCTTTTGTCTGAAAGATGAGATAACACACAAGCTCTCACACTGCAGGGTCGTGATCTGTGTGATGACATCACTCCCTGCTATCAGATAGAACTAACAGCAGGGGAGAAGGCGAACACAGGTCAGTCACTTGGGAAACCTGAGAGCCCTCAGAAGGTGATAAAATCATCTGCAGCTCCCTAACAAAAAAAGATTAACAAAGCAATATATTTGGAAAACGTCTTCATTTAGTGTTCCCTAAATTTTGAAAGCTATTCTTTGTAGTGAGACAACCCCTTTAAGGCCTTGTTGAGGGGGAAATTGGGAACAAATGAGATGTGACGTGATGTGTTTTTCTTCCCCTTCCTCCTTCTGGTTTCCTTTAGTCTTGAAGTATGCAGGGCAGCCTCCTTTTGAGCATTCGCCAATTAGATTCTGCACTCAAAACGGTGACTACATCACCCTGGACACCAGCTGGTCGAGCTTCGTCAACCCCTGGAGCAGAAAAGTGGCGTTCATAATTGGTCGGCACAAAGTCAGAACGTAAGTGTCATCTAAGGGGCTTAGAACTTGAAGGATTGTGCACTGTAGATATGGCTTGTTCAAGGCAGCTTTAGCTATGGCTGTATCAGCTAATATTCACTAATCGCTGGCCGCTTTATCATACCACTTTCCATTAGCAGGTTCCTGACGATCAGCTTCCCCTTGGGAGAGCTGATTCAAGATGGTGGGTATGGGTGGGTCCTTACTATGGTAAGGGCTACATTGCACGTATCTGTCGGGGTACCGTGAAAAGTACCGCGGCGCAGCCAGATCGGTCTGTTAGGGTGCTGCATTTGCTCTATTTCCCAGCGGCATATACTTTATCTCATGGAACTCAATAGCCTAGTCTGCTAAGCAATTGAGTCTCACAGGAAATGTGTATGCCGTCGGGAAAGAGAGCAAACGTAGCCTACACAGGACTATGTCTGCTCTATTATTCCGCAAGGAACTGCTGCAGTGGCGTTGCAGTATCTCAGGGTACCTTTTTGCACGATACCCCAACAGATACCTGCAACATAGCCCTTAGTATAGTGTGAACCCACCATTAGGCGGCCACTTTAAGGCCTGTGAATGAAAAGTGATAGGTGATTTCCCTATGTTCCATTTGCTGGGGGTGAATGTCAAGACAGGACTTGCCAGCAAAGTCTAATAGGTGCAGGTCTCAGAAATAGGTCCCGAAACTATCTTGAGAATGGGCCCCTAAAAGTGTCCGATCCGAATGGAGAGCCAGTCGAGCTTGCACACGACTCTCTATTCTGCTCTATGGGAGTTCAGGGTACGGCCAAACATTCTGCTCCCCTGTACTGGGAACTCCCATAGAACAGAATGAAAAGTCGTGAGCAAGCGTGACCGGCTCTCCATTCGGATCAGACCCTTTTGGGGGCCTATTCTCAAGATCGATGCGGGTCCAAAGGTGGGATCTGCACTTCTCACACTTTGGCGAGATATCGATAGGATATACTATCAAAGTCTATGGTAGGAACACCCCTTTAAATACAGCAAGTAACTTTTTTTTTTTTTTCTTTTCCTCATTAGGGGTCCTCTCAATGAAGACGTCTTTGCTGCCCGAAGTACAGAGATTAACAATGTTGACAAGGAAATTAAAGAATTACAGGGACAGATCTACAAAGTGCTTCTGCAGGTAAAGACCATTTCAGGCAAATTATTTAACATTTAAGTGTCCGGTTTCTCTTTGAAGCTTCCTGTGTTCGCTGTTTTTTAACTTCCACTTTTCAGCTACCAAAGGCTAGTTCTGCTCCTAAACCAGCTGATCTAAGAAAATACCTGGCTACAGTGTTTTCCAATTTGAAACCATGCCAGTCAGGGGTATAAAATAGAATTAAAGATATCTTGCCTTTTGCAGCTATAGGTACTACAGCACCTATAGTAGTTCTACCTTAAAGGGGTTGTCTCACTACATTGAGGCATCTTACCTCAATCCTGTTTTCTTGGGTTTTTTTTGTTTACTGGATTCTACTAGGCTGCAGTAGAAGCCAGGTCTGTAGCTATAGCAACCAGTGCTGGCAGCCGATCATGAGAGATTGAACAGGTCTTTAGCTATAGCGACCTGAGGAGCTGATACAGCCCATACAAGAGGGGATATCTAGGAATAGGTAGGACATATATTGCAAAGTGACTTGTTTTTGCAAGATCGTTAACCTAAAAAGCAATCCCTGTAGTGAGACAACCCCTTTAACTATCTCGCCCCGCTCTGAGCTCCCCTTCCTCTGCACTCTCAAATCTTTATACCTTTATGGCCACCTTTTATCCATTCAGAAACTCATGCATATTGCATAGAATTTAAAATCTATTGTCCATCCTTTTTTTATTGGAAAGAAGTGGGCAAATTGGATCTGCCTAAAACTTGATGGGCCTTATGTATGGAAACGGTCTAGAAGGAAGACCCTCTGTTGCCCATAGCAACTTTCATTTCATATAGTGCTCTGGGAAAATAAAAGCTGGGCTCTCATTGTTATGGACTCTGGTTGCTATGGACAACAAAGACCGTCTTATTACTAGACCATTTTAATGCATAAGACCTGATATCTTCTTAGCACGCGGTCAATATGCTGGATTGACCCTGTAGAGAAAAATCAAAACATCCCAGTTTTGCCCACAGGGCATCCAGCTTCCACCGTGTATGTTTGTCTGGTCCCCAACTTTACCAAATGCCATGCAAGGCTTCATACAGGTGTCTGCTGGAGTCCATGTAAGTATAATGGTCGCTTGGGGTCCAGGTGAGTATAATTTGGGGTTTGGTTGGGTTTCCTATACCCGCACCTGTTTTTTGCTCTCTTATACTTGGAGGGGAGAGAGATTTTTGGACCGCCCAGCCTCCCAACATATGTTGATCTAATGCTTCTCAGCAAAATTTTGTACAAAATTTATCAGGAGGTTCTTAGTATACTCTTTGATCAAAACGTATAGGCCCACTTGCCACTTCACGGCGCCCTCTTTAAAGTGGGTCCCTACGCTAATGGATATAGCACTGCATGGCAGCCACCGCAACAGCAATAACCACACAAGCAAGGGGGCACAACCCCCCCGGCTCTGGGCTGCACCACCCCACAACCTAGCACCACAGCAGTAATGGCCACCACACAGCACCAACACCAAAAAATGGAGAGGTTGACACAGCTTACCTCTCCCAAGGGCTCCCTGCAGGCAGACTGAAAGGAGCAGAGCATTAACCCCTGTACAGACTACCGCTAATTAAAAACACCTGGGTCAAATGGGGAGGAGTGCTCATCCAAATAAAAAAGAAAAGACTATATAACTTATACTAGGAGGGGAGAGAGATTTTTGGACCGCACATCCTCGCAACATACGTTGATCTAATGCTTCTCAGCAAAATTTTTTACAAAAATGAACAGGAGGTTCTTGGTATACTTGATCAAAATGTATAGGCCCACTTGCCACTTCACGGCGACCTGCGCTAATGGACATAGCACTGCATGGCGGCCACCGCCGCAGCAACAACCACACAAGCAAGGGGCTCTCTCCCTTCTTCTCTGGGGCTCTGGTCAGCGCCCACATTATATTAGTGCAACCTGTTTGGCAGGGCATAGTTATTTCTCCTCTATGTATTTATGGCGCCGCAAAGCGATTATGTAAACTAGTAAATACAGATCAAGAGAATTGGTTCTAGGGTGTATTTAGGCCAAAGTAATTCTTTCAAGGCGGCCGCTGAAAGGTCCTCCATTGTTCCTTTGCTCAAGCGTCATTGTGACGGGTAAATTGCCGCTGCGGGAGAGAATGGTGTATTGCATCACCGCTCCAGCGGCTGCTCGCACCCCGTCCCCATACATAGGGCACCATTCATTGACCAATCTGCAGCCGGAGCGGGGTGACTCAGTGCCATCACATGGATCTGCATTAGCTTCCTTCGTGTACGCAGACAATCACAGGGACTGTTTGGCTTTTGTTTTGCTCCTGGTTTTTAGAAGTCGCTTTTGTCTTTTTGCATACAATGCGGCATGCGGTGAGCCACACAGGCTTATGAAAGCTCAGCATCGGTAACAAACAAACTGTTTCTAGAAGCTTTCAAATTCTGAAATACAGTTTTCGGATTTATGAAATTGAAAAAAAAAAAATCTCCGTTTTATAAAATATTTTTCCCTCCCCGCATATCTATGTTTCATAGACTCTTGTACAGACACAATATTTCTAACCACTTGCCTACAACAACCGAAAAGGACACAGGGCTTAGTTGAAATCTGTGCTAGAAAATAAGTCTATCAAACAATACATGGAAACCTCTAAAGAAACATTTATTTAGCCGTGGGTGGCTTAAGCATTTTTTGATTAAAACATGTGAACTAAGAATCTCAAAGTTCTTTTCATGTATTGTAGATAGCATAAATGCTTCTTTAGAGGTTTCCATGTATTGTTTGATAGCTCTTTTAGCTGATGGTGTGCCACTGGTATTGGAATGTATATATATGTATATATATATATATATATATATATATATATTATATAAATATAATATAATATATATATATATATACCGCAACCATGCCAGTGGCACCCAGGTTCACATTGTGTTTTTCAGAAATGTTTTTTTCTGCAGAACTATACGTTGTATTTGGCACATATTGCTTTTAATTTATAGAGGGAGGAATGGATGCCTCCATTTTGGTTCTTGCACCCCGCCCACCTCCACAGGCTGTTATATCAGTGCAGTATGCTTGTAAGGTTGGTGCTTTTTTTTCTATTTTTCTCTCTGGATTATGGAGGTCGGTTGACCCAATGAGAAGTCTGAATTTGACTCTAGTGAGAGGTAAAAAATAGAGTAGGACCACCCGCCTTGAGATCCCGTTGTAAGCCGGGGGTGGCTTAAGCATTTTTTGATCAAAACATGTGAACTAAGAATCTCAAAGTTTTTTCACCAAAATAAGTCTGACCCCCAACAGTAGGATGCCATGGGGCATTGTCCCAAATTAGACTTATTGGGAACTATTAAAGGGGCATTCCAGGGGGAAGCATTTATTATTTATCCACAGGTTAGGTAACAAATATGAGATGAAAGTATTGCTTACTTTTCACTGTAGGCTCAGCAGGACTTTCAATTTCTGTTTTAGGATTTTCTCACTTATTCCTGCTTCAAACCATATAAACCTTTTATATCACGGTGCTCAGCTTCCCTCCCTCTATCACATCTTGCTCTCAGATAAGGTGGCATAAACCTAGCGACAGGTTCCCTTTAAGTTGGTAAAACCCCAATGGTCTCCTCTGTGTAATGCTGAGTTCTTGGCTCTAGTTCATTCAAGTAAATCCATTACCGTTGGGAAGTATAGGATGCAGTCTCCCTGAATAGCGAACGTCACATCAGGCATATTATGCTCATACTCCGATAATAATCCTCTGCTATCCACCACTTCATCATGGAGAAGTACATGGCTCTGCAGTGTGTCGTGATTATAAGATCCAGCGCTGCACTTAAGAGATGTAAAGTGCTCGACCGCTGTAGAGCGACCCCTTACACCGTAGACGCCACAGTCGCTCTCGTCTTCATTAGGTGAACTGGAGTATGGACCTTACTCTGTTTTCCAGTCCTTAAAGGGACGGCCAGCTACAGTAGCTTCCTGTGTAGAATACCATCGTTTGTTCCCTGTTATCAGCCATTTCAGGCGAGGGTCGGGGTAAATGAAGCGTTTGTTATCCTATCTGTGATAAAATGCTTCTTGACTACATATTTCAGCTCTGTTAGCCAGATCTGCCGACTGAGGTGATGCTTTCAGCCTGATATTGAAGAACATCCATTAAATGGAATAACTCTATATAAAGAAAATCCGTCACTTTCTCTGGTTTGTCCGATGTAAAGGCATTGAGAGAAAGGAGCTGAGAAGCTCAAGCGCCCTACATTGGATATAACAAATCCTCAATTTGCTTCAGACTCACTGAACCATTAGAAAGTAAAAGGGATATTAGCCAAGCCAGCATCACTCATCTGCAGACAGCTGTTTCGGGGTTTTGCCCCTCATCAGTGCAGAGCAGAGTGTACTGGCTGGCTGGGATTCAGCGAGTGGCTCAGAAAGGGGAATATCTCTTCTTGGGGAGAGCACCATATAGGGGTGTGGAGTTTTGAGATTGCATTCTTTCCCTCCAATAAGCATCTGCATATCACAAGGCATTATGGGAAAGTTGAGAAGCTCAAGCGCCCTTTATTGGATGTAACAAATCCTTAATTTGCTTTCAACTCATTGAATCATTAGAAAGCAAAAAGGATATTAGCCAAGTCAGTATCAGTCATCCGCATACAGCTGTTTCGGGTTTTTGCCCCTCATCTGTGCAGAGCAGAGTGTACTGGCTAATATCCCTTTTGGAGGGAAAAAAGGCAGTTCAAAACTCCACACACCTATATGGTGCTCTCCCCCAGGAGAGAGATTCTTCTTTGTCCGATTTCGTAAATTCCTATTAAACATTTTTTTTTCTTAGAATTCTGTGATTTGCCGTGCCTCTGTTCTTCCTGGAACTATACAAATTGACAACTGGGTGTTATCCCCTCTTTATTAAAAGGGTGTGTCCTGACAGTCAGCAGTGATTGGACCGTGGCGGGCATGCGCTTACAAATGGTAACACTCAGTTGTCCATTTATGTATGGATTTCCAGGAGTGGCAACAGGATGCACAATTCGAAGAAAAGATGCTCAGGAGATGATGTTTCATTAATGCAAATGTTTATTAAAGTAGACCCGTCGTTCTCTTTTAAGGGGAGCAGACTCCCCAAGCTCCTACTCTCGGGAGCTTACAGGCTCGTAATGTTCCCGCAGCACTGTAGTGTAATTCTATTATACAGAGCCATGCACATTAGTATATGGTTGCTGTATTGTACATACAGTGTGTGGTCATCACCGACAGCAGAACGCTTTGTGCTCTGTAAGGCTATGTTCACAAGGGCTAATTTCGGCATTTTGCATCGTATTTGCGCTATAATATGAGCGAGATTATGGTAAGAAATAGTTCTCATAGAGAACTATGGATTACACCTCCTCTCCCCGGGCGTACAATACGATCGTATTGTACGCCCGGGGGGATAAATGACATGTCACTAATGACAGTCTATGGGTCCAGCGGGCTGTGCGCCCAGTAATTATGCCGTGTGAGCTTTCCTGGATAGTCCCCCCTTCTATGAGGTATCAGTTTGGATAGGTGTCTGACCATGCAGCAGATCTCGACGCTCCGTTTTATGCACGGACTTGGGTGCGGTCACTTTCTACGTATCATTTTGTTGGATTTGACGTCATTAACATTTGGTCTCCATTTCTTTTCTTGCAGCCTGTTCACAACAACGGGTCAAGCGGCTACGGAAGCCTGGGAAGCAACGGCTCGTACGAGCATTATATAAGCATCGCCTCGTCCAGTGATTCCAATGGAAATTGCGTGGATGAGACGCACAAAGAACCCGTAAGTATTATCAATTTCAGAGCTATCTTAAGAATTTCTATTGGGCAGAATAGCAATATTTTGTCTGTTACATGTCCAGCGATTGTATACACCTTTGTTGGTTTCTCCAGGGGTTATATAATGCGCTGCTATAGAAATTATGGAACATAATGTCCTAGCTTCTTTAAGGGTATGTTCACACGGCTTATTTAGCTGCGTATTTCGGCGCGCATTTCGCGTCGTATTTGCACTTAATACGCGGTGAGATGCACGCACAATTACGGTATTCCATAGCTCTCAGAGAACTATGGATTTCGCCTCGTCCCCCCGTGCGTACAATACGATCGCATTGTACGCGCGGGGAGATAAGTGACGTGCCAATAATCAATGCGAGTAAGGCTGTCAGTGGGGCTGCCGCCACCCCCCCCCCCAACCCCCCCCCCCCATTGCTTCGGGAGTACGCGCTCCTAAAACACCCGCCGTATTGCGGCGCATACTGTACATGCCGCAATTACGCCGTGTGAACATAATTGGGTATGCCCAGATGATGATTACAAATTTTTTCATCGGATTCTACCACTGAAAACTGCATCAGACGACAAGGTTCTCAACAAGTATTTTTCTGTGGGTTCAGGTTGTTTTTTTTGCCTGGAGGATTTAGGGTATGTTCACACGGCGATTTTGGATATGAAAATCGGATCCAAAAAGGCAGCGCCGTTTGGATGCGTTTTGGCTACAGCAGGATCGCACCCTATAGTATATAATAGGGTGTCTGCTGCGTCTCTCAGATCAAGAATTGACGTCAGTTCTTAGAACGGATCCGAAAGACGCAGACGCGCATCGGCGATCACTCTTCTGAACGCCGATGCGTGTTTCGCAGTGAAAGCAATGTAAATCACACTGCTTATTGTTAGATGCGTGTTTTGGTCCTTTTAGGGTCCGATGGACGGATCCAAACATGCATCTAAAAACATAAGTTCACACAGACTCAACACGCCATGTGAACATACCCTTACAGTTCCATTCATCTCTGTGGGGTTTTGGACATGTTTTTTCTTTTTTGGGTTTTTAGCCATCCCCCATTAACATCAATAGTAAATTTCCCATGCAGAATATGACCGAATAATGAGCATGTTCTCATTTTTTTTTTGTTTTTAAACCGACTGAAAATCCATGTTGTGGGAGGTACAAGGTGTATATTTTATTGAGGTTAATGGGGATGATTTACTTTCGGTTTTAAACGAGTGTTTCAAGTCGGAATCTACGTGGATTATTGCTTGAAATACTCGTCATGTGTAAAGAGCCATAAAGCAGCGCTCTTTTTAGTACCCCAGGCACATTTTACTGCCCTTCAACTAGAGAGCCCCTCAGTTCTCTTGTCGTGTTTGTTTTTTTTTTGTTTAATTTTATTATTTTTTTAAAGGGAAAACTCTTGAGCTGTGCTGTTTCTCTGTTCTTCCTGGGAATGCTTGACCAAATTGACAACTGGGTGTTACCATGTGGGATGCGTCTTGACACAGGCTGACACTGTTCAGTCACTGCTGATGGTATCTTACATTCTATTGACTAGAGGGAATGAAAAAATTGACACCTGGGTGTTAGCATTCCCCTTACCTGGATGTGTAATACGATCAGTCACTGAACAGTGTCTGCTTGCATAGAGACTCATTTCACATGGTAACACCCAGTTGTCAATTTAGTCATGCTTCTCCAGGAAGAATAACAGAAGAACAGTGGCACTATGGTAATTTATTAATTTAATTCATTACAAATAATAACAAATTCATGACGAACTCAAGTATTTACTGAAATGGACCTGACGACAGGAGAGCCATCCCCTTGAATGCAGGCCTGCAGGTGTTCACTGGGGGACAGATATGAACATGGTCCTCAGTCTAGATTTTTTTCCAATTTGGGTATATGACTGTATTGGTGTCACCCAGTGTTACCCTGTATGAAGATGGTCTCGCCCCCTAGAGGGTCCTATTTTCTTTGTGTTGATTTAATTGCTCGCTATGGATCGCTTCCGTAGTGTGAAGCTCTGTACATTTCCAAGGCCATTCACTTTTTTTCTGTTCCCCGACGTTACGTATGTGATAGAGCGCGCTCGCTGTGAGTCATGTGACCCGATCGACCTCTCCGTTATAAATATATAGCATTTTGTAGCAGTGACATCAGTACATTAAGGACCTCCTGTCGCTGCTGTAAGGTGTGGGTATATATGGAATTGTTGCATTATTTTCATCCCTCACATGGGAATTTCTTTCACTTTGGAGAATTTTTCCAGAAAGTTTAACCTCCAGGGACCATTCACGGTGCATGATTTATGTTTTGTGTTTTGCTGCAGATGACTCTGAAGCAGGTGTGTACAGACATTACCCGCATCAAGAATATGGGCCAGCAGGTGTACATCGATACGAGGAGCAAACCTCAGCCCAAGAGGCGGGAAGTGCTGGACAAGGAGGTTCAGAAAGGTGGGGATACCCAACATCTGCCGGGCATATTTAATCTCTACAGATCCGCTTAGCCGGATTGTGGACAAAATATGGCATTGTGTGTACTTGGGTGCCTCATAAGAGGCCTAAAGCCACACTGTGCCCACCTAGGCTATGTATTTTTATTATACACTCTAATAATATTCTTACATATGTGTAACCACACTGCCTACTGGTGAAATAGAAGAATACATCTACATATTGTATACATTTATATAGCGCTGATATACGCTGTACAGAGATTGTCATTATTCACATTGGTCCCTCAGTCTAAATTCCAGATTAACCAATTAGTATGTTTTTTTTGGAGTGTGGGGGAAACCAGAGAACCCGGAGGAGACCTCTGCAAACACGGGAAGAACATGCACACTCCTTGTAGATATTGTCCTTGGTGGGATTTGAACCCAGGACACAAGTGCTACAAGGCAACAGTGCAGACCACTGAGCCGCCGTGCTGCACTGTGCAGACCACTGAGCCGCCGTGCTGCACTGTGCAGACCACTGAGCGCCCGGGGCACTGTGCAGACCACTGAGGCCGCCCTGCTTTTCACTGTGCAGACCACTGAGCCGCCGTGCTGCACTGTGCAGACCACTGAGCCGCCGTGCTGCACTGTGCAGACCACTGAGCCGCCGTGCTGCACTGTGCAGACCACTGAGCCGCCGTGCTGCACTGTGCAGACCACTGAGCCGCCGTGCTGCAAAATGTTATTTAAGAAACACATACAACAAATGCGTATTTTTGTAATATTTTCCGGTTCCAGTAAGAAGCTGGATCATCTCTTGTTTTTCCGTTCTCCTGTTATTTGGGATTTTGTAGGATCATTACATTTGGTGGCACTGATCAGTAAGAAAGTAAAAAAATTTTTAAATGTTTCGGTTTTTGCTGAATTGATCATATGGATTTTTTTTTTCTTCTTTGAAGCCAAACCAAATCAGAATGCTTTTTAAAACCCCTCATCAAAGGATGTGTGGTGGACGGACAAGCAGCGTGTTTGGGGGACGCCTCCAGGAAAGGGGGCAACATATCCCTGTAAAACAGATCAATTGCGTTGACAGTATTATTAGGTAGGAGACCACTGGCTTTCTAAAGAATTGTCAGCATTTGGGCCATTTTTACTGATTTTGTATTTTTTTTTTCTTCTCCATTCACGTGTAAAGTTTCTTTAGAAAATTTTGTTGGGTTTTTTTGTTTTCCTAACATCCCCTAAAAAGGTGTTGAAGGGTGGGAGAACCCGCAAAAAATTGATTGCAGTGTGAGTACAAAAAAAGGGTAGGTGAGGGCCCCGTCTAAAATGGGCAATAAAACCGCTGCAAATGGGGTGGTGCCATGTACCAAGTGGCCAGAGTGTGGGTACAGTACATGGCATTGTGTGTGCATTCCAGGCAGAGCTTAAATGTCCCAGGACTATATTAGTAATTTTGTTGTACAGAGTGACTTCACCAGCAGAATAGTGAGTGAGCTTTGGGGCTAATACAGGGGAACAAGGTCGGACAGGTAAGTAATGTATGTACAAAAGTGATGCACCCAGACTAGTGAGTGAGCCCCGGAGATAAAAAAGGATGTAAAAACCCCCCGGGTCATACAGGATAAGTAATGTTGTAAAACAGGCCCCCCCGGCCCCCCCGCCCCCCCGCTCCGACCCCCCCCCCCCCCCCCCCCCCCCCCCCTCCCCCCCCCCAGGGAATAGGAGTGCAGCTCGGGTTAATAAGGATGTAATAGGATCAGGAAAAAGGGTAAGTATGTTTGTACACAGTGACTGCACCAGCAGAATAGTGGGTGCAGTCTGAAGTATAATACAGGATGTAACTGGATCAGGACAGGGTAAGTAATTTTATTGACACAGTGTGCTCCAGCAGAATTGTGGGATCTGGAGGATAATACAGGAGGGAATCAGGACAGTACAGGTTTAAATAAAGTATGTAAACAGTGACGCACCCGCAGAAATAGTGAGTGCAGCTTGGGGGTAAATTTTAGGTGTAATCGGATCAGTAAGGGTAAGTAAGTCGTAAAAGTGACGCACCCGCGAAAAAAATGGGCAGTCTGGGGTTAATACGGATGTAATCAGGATCAGTACAGGATAAATAAAGTATGTACACAGTGACTGCCAGCAAGAATTAGTGAGTGCAGCTCTGGAGTGTAATAAGGATGTAACTCAGGGTCAGTACAGGAAGTAAGTATGTACACAGTTGCACCAGCAGAATAGTGAGTGCAGCTCTGAAGTTATTTCGGATGTAACTCAGGATCAGGACAGGAAAAGTAAGATGTACACAGTGACTGCACCAGCAGAATAGTGAGTGCAGCTCTGGAGGTATAATACAGGGTGTAACTCGGGGATCAGTACAGGTAAGTAATGTGTGTACACAGTGATGCACCAGCAGAATTGTGAGTGCAGTTTCGGGGAGTTAATCAGGATGAAAACTCAGGATGCAGTAAGGAAAAAGTAATGTATGTACACAGTGACTGCACCAGCAGAATTAGTGAGCGCAGCTCTGAGTATAATACAGGATGTAATCAGGTTTCAGTACAGGATAAGAAATTGTATGTTACAGGGGACTGCACCAGCAGAATAGTGAGTGCAGCTTGGAGTATAATACAGGATGTAACAAGGATAAGTAATGTATGTACACAGTGACTGCACAGCAGAAAATAGTGAGTGCAGCTCTGGAGGAAAATTTACAGGATGTAACTCAGGATCAGTACAGGATAAGTAATGTATGTAGAGAGTGACTGCACCAGCAGAATAGTGAGCGCAGCTCTGGAGTATAATACAGGATGTAACTCAGGATCAGTACAGGACAAGTATGTAATGTATGTACTCAGTGAGTGCAGCTCTGAAATGTAATACGGGATGTAACTCTGGATAAGTAATATCTATAACATAGGATGTAACAGGGTTGGCCTCAGATAAGTATTGTAGTCTATTTCCATAATGCCTTTTTATGCAGATTAAATCTGTATATATAAACCTACAATTCCTCTCTGTGCAGGTATCTAGAGAGCTACAACATCCCAGCTTTAAAGAGGAAATGTGAGTCTTCTACTAACACCACCTCCTCTTCAGAGGACGACAAGCAGGGGGTTTCTGGACAGAATGACCTGGAGACTTTGGAAGGTAAGAAATCTTCTCCCTTTAGGACACATGAGCACCTCTTTATTAGGAACACGAACTTAATATGTTTGACTTCCAAAGTAGTTGTCAATAGAATTCACACCTATATATGTAAATGTTTCAGGATCTTATTACAGCAGAAGATAGAAACGGGAGGGGGTGGGGGAGAGGGATTTTTTCCTACACATAGCAGACTTCCTGTCCAGTAATGTCATTGAAGGATGCTGCAGCCCGCACCCTGAAGTGGAGGAAAACTGAACAATAACTGCACGGCATATGTTTAACACAAAGGGGAGCAGTGCACGCTCTGTGCTGGACACTGTTACATATATATCTCTGTGAATGTCACTTTTTTTTTTTTTTTTCTTTTCTGATGAGGTTACATAATCCTTGTGCCTTTTTTATATAATATTTTCACTTGTTATAATGGTTACATAATCTGTTTATCTTTTTTATATTGCCAATTAAATTCCAAAATGGACCTGTTACCTTTATCTGTTATTACCTTATTCTTTCTACATCTTATGTCTGTTTTCAATGTGGACCTGTTGCTAGGGACTTCACAATATTTTACTGTTAATTACGTTGTATGTTATGTTTCCCATCTCTTTTAAGTCAGCATCTTCAGGCGGCTCGTAGCCAAAAGAGATGGCCGCGCCTGCCTAGATCTTCTCCTTCATTTCTATGGAATTTTCAAATCGCTCTGCTGTATTTGGAACTCCCATGGAGATGAGCGGAGAGAACAGTGCAGCGGACATCTCGCCATTCTCTGCGGTCGGCACGTAGATCCTGGCTGCAGAAGATGTTAAAGAAAAAACCTTTAAGCAGCAAATATTTTGTGGAACTCCATATTTCATTACTTTCACTATGTTGCCCATTCCCGGGTAGGTTGCTGCTGCTGTAGGTCCAATTCAGATATACCCTATGGACGACGTGTATGAAATTTGGTGTTTAAATGGCAAATTTCATGTGCATAATAATAGCCTAGCATGCACCTGATTTATGGACCCGATAATAAATCGGGCACACTCTAGCGCTTGAACGACATTTCTGGCTCAGGTAAACCACTTTGAAAGTGCTCTACCTGTTCGAGCAGTAATGCGCCTAGATTTGTTGTACTGAAGCTCTGAATCTATAGCTTCCTGCGGTTCTAATGCGCCACGCCCCCCGAGATCAGGCGCTTTGTAATGCGCCTGATATAGGTGTACGTGCCATTTAAAAATATAGCGAACGGGGCTGCGCTGGATATCGGGTTGCCAGATATCCGGCGCAGCCCCGTTCATACATGTCGCCCTATATGTCGGACAGCAGCTGTGGTTACGTGCCTGGGAAAGCAACATGCATCAGGCAAATTCACTACCTCTTTAAAGGGGTTGTCTCATTTTAGACAATGATGGCATATCGTGAGGATACGCCATCGTTGTCTGATAGGCCTGGGTCCCACCTCTGGACCCATCTTCAAAACCAGCCCTGAAACCTCTCCGTTGTGAATGGAAGTGTTTCAGGACTCTTCCATAGACTTGAATGGGAGTTTCAATTACAGCTGAGCATCACCGCTCAGCTGAACTCGGAATTCCCAGTCATGTCTATGGGAGAATCCCGACCACCTCTCCTTTCAGAACGGAGTGGTATTAGGGCTCATTTAGTAGATGGGTCCCACCGACCTATCGGGCAATGATGGCATCCCCATGTGATCACTGTCTAAAGGGAGACAACCCTTTTAAGCAATATGCAACAAAATGTATGTACTCATCTGTCTTGCTCAATGTGATTTAGGGTTACACCCAGACAGTCTATAACTTCTGACATGATGGGGCATAGGCATGCTGCAGCTACCAGCAGCCCTTTGTATTTTGGGGCTTGAGGTTGCAGTAGGTATCATAACATTTCCATTGCCAAAACATAAAAAGCGTATTATTTGTATGGTATTTCTATGCTATATACTTATACTGCCAGCATGTTAATGGCATGGTCTACTGCACACATGGCAAATTAATTTTTCCTATAGTTTTGGAAGTGTACCTACCAACCTGCACAAATCAAAGGCAGTCATATTACCAGACCTTTGCTAAATAGCTGTCCCCCACAATGTAAAAAAAAAACAAATCTCTAGTGCCACCTATTGCATGCAGCTTCCTTGATGGTCAGTGTCCAAGCGATTAAAAAGTCCTAAAACTTTAGGGAGATCAACCAGACCAGAAACGCCCGTGTTTTGTAGTATTCGGTCAGATGCCTTTGACGTGGCTAGTGGAAGAGCCAGCAGGTGTAGGGAGACTTTGGGTCCGTCCACACGGCATATGTAAAATGTATGTTGGTTTCTGTTTAAGATTCCGGCCGGTATTTTATGGTCTTTAAAAGATTTTGGGGGACGGTTCTGTCCGCGGTTTGCACACTTTCCACCCGAAAACCAGACGGAAGATTGTGCAATTTTTTAGGAACGACGACGGCTGAAAATCCGTTCAGTGTAGACTACTGAACGGATTTTCTTGGGGATGGTTTTATCCGACCAATAAACCCTGCCGTGTGGACGGACCCTTGCATGCTGTACAGATTCACTCTTCTCCAAAATGGGTGTCTGGTTTGGGTGAGATCTCTAGTCTTGATTGCAGGTCAGCCATTGTTACAGGGTTGCTGCCAATACATGGCACTAGAGAGCCAGTTTCTTCCCTTTTTGCACACTTTTTCCTGGGGAAGGAAGGGGGGATGTTTATATGTTATTGGGAAATTGATGTGACAACCCATTTTGGCACCATAAGGTATCCCAGAATGGTTCTCGCATTATTTGCCTCCCTATCCTGGTTAGCTGCACGCCGCCATCTTTTGCACCATGCTTATGTCCGTCCAATAAAAGAAGGTGCACTTTCATACACTATTAGAATGGACCCCAATCACCAAGCATTATGCTCTTATAAATGTGACTAGTGTCTTCAGCAAAGTTCATCTCTGTGGAATAGTTCAGTTCACTCAGCAGTCTAAATTTTTTTGGTTTTCTAAAATTAAGCCAAAAAAAAAAAAATTATTCCAAGTGCATTACGACCAAGTATGTGTTACTGAGCTGGGAACTGTCGCTAAGCCTGGGATGGCCCCTTTCTAGGACTGCTGATCTGTTTTCAGGTTGTGCTCTTATAGACGACCCATCCGATCTCCTTACATCTTTTCTTGCAGCTCTGCATTGTGGTGTTTTTCTCTTATTCCTCCTTAAATTAACAATTGGGTGTTTCCCAAAAGACTATGGGCCTTATGTATGAAAACGGACTAACCGTAAGGCTGCCTCTGTTGCCCATAGCAACCGATCAGAGCTCATCTTTCATTTCATATAGTGCTCTGGAAGAATTAAAGTAGGGCTCTGATTGGTGGCTATGGGCTCTGATTGACGGCCATGGGCAACAAAGACAGTCTTACTGCTAGACAGCTTTCATACATAAGGCACCATGACTGTCAGCACTGATTGGACAGTGTCGGGCTGTGCAGGAAACGCCCTCAACTGGTAACGCCCCATTGTCAATTTATCCACTGATATGATTAATAACAGGACCTGCACAACAGGGTTCTCAGGTGGGATGCTCTAGAATGGTCATCTTCTGAGAAAAGCGGTGTCGACTCTCCAGCTGTTGGGAAACTACATCTCCCATCATGCCCACTGATATAGATTCTATAAATGCATAATGGGAGTGGTAGTTTTCCAACAGCTGGAGACCCCTGGGTAATATACTAAGACAGCTGTTTCGAGGGGGGGGGGGGGAAGAGTCATGGCTTCGCTATTCATTTTTGTCGGAAACCTGCAGCATTAGGTCAGGGCTCTACGGCATCTCGCAGGTGACTTCACGGTTTCCATATGGCAAAAAAGTCTTTAAAAAAATCCAACCATGCAGAATTTTCTGAGATTTTTTTTTTGCATTTATTTTTCCCAATGGTTGCAAAGTGTTCTATAGGGAAATACTGAAGTCGCACAGATTGCACGTGAGCCTTTACCTTAATGATTTGGAGGGGTTTCCTAATGTACATGATGGGCTGCTGTTTCTGGTATAAAGCACCATTGTCACACGCACAAAGCTGAATCAATCTTCTTGCCTAGCCATCTTCACCACAGGAGAAGAGCGGGATTTTCAACATTTCTTTTTGCTACCCCGAGATTTTTAAAGTTGTCAAAGAAATGGTGCCTTATATTAAAGAGACAGAACCCCATTGCCTAATCAAGTACTTTAGGAAAATGCTCCAAAGACTAAAAAAAAAAAAAGAAGAAAAAAAAAGCTACATCAGCAATTTCAGGGGTTTTGCCACAAAGCGAAATCCCTTTCTGATGCCGACTCATAGCGAGTTGTGATCCGGCCTCCGTGAACGGGGCAGTGGTGGCCGTCTTTGTGCAGTTCTCCTCCTTTCGTATCTGTGGCAATTCGGAATATAGCCAAGCAATATTTGGAACTGCCAAAGCAAAGAACAGGAGGAACGCGCAGGTGCAGCGACCTCCCGTTTCTGAGGCCGGCTCCTTACCTTGCTACAAGCCGGCCTCAGGAAGGGATTTTGCTTTGTGGCAAAATTTCTTTAACTCTCCCATCTGATTAATCTGCTGATGCATCGGGACTAGCAGTTCCGATATTTTGGCATCTAGATTATGGGAGTGTTACTGTACTGGTTATTACTTTCACAATGGTTCAAGGTTTTTTAATGAGAAATCCCATCTTAAGTTTCTACAAAACGGAGAAAAAAAAAAAAATCTGGATATTTCAACTTCAACTTTCTTGTATCGTTGCAAGCTGTTCCAGCGCCAATCTCCACGAGTCAGTTATCAGCGGAATCGATGGCCACTGCCGATGCTCAGACAACAGCTGCCGTGGTGGGAGCGCCGCTGACCGACCTTACCCTGTCCATCAAGGCAATGAGTGTGGTTTCAGTCACCAGCCAGTGTAGCTACAGCAGTACCATTGTACATGTTCCTCAGCCCGAGTCAGGTAACCTGTTGAAGAGAGTTTGAGAAATGCCTTCTTTTTTGCAGTTTATGATGTTTCAGATGACGCCTTTTGCATTTGACTTAGTTTATAGGCAAGATTGTGCTCAAGGAGTAAGCCACACTCACTTGCTGTGTAAGATCCGTGATGAAATTTGAGGGAAGTCTTCAGATGAAGCCTTATTGGATTTCGGCACAAGCAAAAATTGACCGTAGCCGATACATTTATTTTATTTTTTTTCCAATAATTAAGATGTTCATTCCATCTTAATGGAGATAAGCGTTCAGCCTGGTTCACATCTTGGACAGAGGTTTTATTCGGAGCCTCCGTCACAGATTCCATCAAAAATGGCAGAAGAAAAAATGCAGTGTGCCGCGGTATTTTTTTTTCCCGCCTTAAAATGGTTGACTATAAGGCCTCGTTCACACGGCTTATTGCCGGCGTAATTGCGGGGACGGATTCTGCAGCTCGCCGGCCCCATAGACTGTCATTATCTACGGCGCGTACGTGCCGTAAATAATTCACATGTCACTTTCTATCCCCGCGGCGGATTCGCCGAGTGGGGAGAAGAGACGGAATCCATAGTTCTCTATGAGAACTGTGGATAACCGTAGTTACTGGGACGGATTGGAGCCGTACTGCAGCACAAATCCGGCGCGCAGTACGGCTGCAATCGGCGCCCAAATAAGCCGTGTGAACGAGGCCTAATGGTGTCCATCTGGTTCGCCTCGTGTCATTGGTATTCATTATGTGACGAATCCAGTGCCGCGTCTGTGAAGAAGGCTGCAAACGGAACCTCCGATGCAGATGTGAACCAGGCTAATATTAGGTGCCGCTGATCACCAGAAACTTTTGGCTTTGGTCACCTTTTATAATTTTATTTTTTTAATACACCTCAATACCCGTGCCAGGGTTATGCATCGGTTTTTGTACCACCATTAGGTGGGCATCTGATCGTTTTCTATTATCCGAACATTTTCCTTTTGCTTTTCTGTGCAAAGTGGTTTTGCAGTTATCGGAAGAAAAAAAAATAAAAATCTGCCACTGCGAGGTCAAAGTGTTCACAACGGCAGAAAAAGTGAAAAACGGAAATGGATAGAATTTTTTTTTTTTTTTCTTTTTATGAATACACACAAATCCGTATAAACAGCCCAAAATTTTTTCCCAAGCTGTTTTTGAATATTATAAATGGGGTTTGTCTGTCTTAGAAACCTGCAGAGATTTACAAGGAAAGATGCTAATCCTCAAGATTTTTTGTCTTCTCCTTCTCTGACTGAATCTCAATCGCAAGTTTTTCTGGTTTCCTACAATATATTATGCTATAACAGCGGTTATATGATGCATAGTGCTTTTTGTTAGGGGTTCAAGCCAAATACATTTACAAAAGATCAGTATATATAAGACTAGAAGAGTTTTTAATTTTCACTTTTTACCTCTCAGATTATTATTTTTTTTATTATTTTTTTGTTTGTGTTTCCTATTTGTTGCTTCCACTTCCATTTCTCTTTGTTGGTCCGTTCGGTTGTGCTACTGCCTAGGTATAGACTGTGATCGTGGTGTGAAACTCTGCTCGCCTCATATGCAGGACACGACAAATAACCGTGCGTTCCTTCCCTTTGTCTTCAGAGGTGACGGCCATAGAAGACGCCACAGGTGGCAGCGAGCAGATAGATATGAGATCTTCTCACGCTGCGGGTTCCAGTGTGACCCCTGAAGAGTTTAAGCAGGTCGGATTAACCAAGGAGGTCCTGTCTGCCCATACACAGAAGGAGGAGCAGAACTATGTGGACCGGTTCCGGCAGAGGATCCTGCAGTCTCCGTACAGTAGCTATCTGCAGCAGGACAGCCGAAGCAAAGTCTGCTCCCATGAACAGGGTATTCAAGGTACTTGTCATGGCTCATGCTCTGCATCCACTTCCATTGGTGCCCTGTTGTCCTGCTGGTGCCCTGAGATATCCGAGCTCGAAGCTAGAAGTTTTAATATGGCCAAAAGATCATGCTCCCGAAGCTCCAGACCATGATGAACACCTTTAGAGTCCACCGAAGAAGTGGAAAGTCCTCAATGATGGTAATTACTTGACGTTTGTATCTTGTTTTGTTTCCTCAGGAGAACATTCATCCCATCAAACTACTCCGGCCGCTTGGAAAAAAGGGAAAAAAGCAGGGCAAGCACAAGAGGCAGAAACCTATGGAATCCACGGACAGTAACGGATCCCACCCCAATCTACCACCGCGACCAAGGAGGCCAGGAGCTCTGCCACCGTCTTGGCCACCATCTGAGGTCTAAAAACCCAGTCCTTATAACATTCCATTCCCAGCTCCAATGATGATCCCGATTCAACCAGCATATCCCATGCCAGGGTTCCCGCTCCCACACATGGCTACCACGGTGGCCGGAGACTGTACCAACTCCTCAATAGCTCCTGAGTCAATACCACAGTCGAACATCTCTTACAACATGCAGCCGTTCCCAGCGTTCCCATCCCCGTACATGGGCACATTCATGGCTGTGGTCCTCCCCAATTATAATATGTACCCACCTATAAACCAACAGATACCTCAGCCTTTCTTCCCCACTCCATATACTTGTCCCCCTTCTTACCCATACACTGGAATGCCAGCTGCTCCCCAAACTGTGCCATCCCAAATTCCCACAGACTTTGTGGACCCCACGTCTCGAGCGTCTTCTCCCATGTCGGCAGAGGAGCAGCAAGATCTTCAGAGTGATGATCCGCATCTTTTTAGTAACTCTAGAAGCAGTTCCCCATTACAGCTGGTCCTTCTCCAAGAGGAGTTGCCAAAACCAGCCGAGCCCACCGAAGGAACCAAGAGCGAGATCCAAGCGGACATCAAATGTGTGAGTTGCATTTTTCATGTAATATCCTGTTGCCTTATAGTTAGGGTAACATTTTTGGCTAAAATAATTTTATTCATGTATGTATATTTTGTGACTCCTAATATGTTCTTGTCTGAATACTATTGCAGTAACATTGTTTCACGTAAGGGACTATATTTATTACAGTATTGTATTAGATTTATTCGTGTACATAGGAGCAGTATTATAGTAGTTATATTCTTGTACATAGGGGGCAGTATTATAGTAGCTATATTCTTGTACATAGGGGACAGTATTATAGTAGTTATATTCTTGTACATAGGGGACAGTATTATAGTAGTTATATTCTTGTACATAGGGGACAGTATTATAGTAGTTATATTCTTGTACATAGGAGCAGTATTATAGTAGTTATATTCTTGTACATAGGGGGCAGTATTATAGTAGCTATATTCTTGTATACATAGGGGACGGTATTATAGTAGTTTATATTCTTGTACATAGGTGGCAGTATTATAGTAGTTATATTCTTGTACATAGGGGGCAGTATTATAGTAGTTATATTCTTGTACATAGGGGCAGTATTATAGAGCGCATATTCTTGTACATAGGGGGCAGTATTATAGTAGTAATATTCTTGTACATAGGGGCAGTATTATAGTAGTTATATTCTTCTACATAGGGGGCAGTATTATAGCAGTTATATTCTTGTATATAGGAGCAGTATTATAGTTGTTATATTCTTTTACATAGGGGGCGTAATATAGTAGGTTAATTTTTCTGTGTTATTCATTTCAGGGGGCGGGGAATTAAAAAGTAGTTATTATATCTTGTTACATAGAGGCCCCGTCTGGCATGGATCATTAGGAGTATATTCTTGTAATAGCGGGCAAGTATTATCAAGGGTAGGTACATAGGGATGAATAGCGGACGTTTACTTTATAGTAGTTTATTTATTCTTTGTTCATGCCCGGGCCCCGCAATTATTCTTGTTACGTTTGAACTGATACGGGGCCCGTTTGGTATTGTTATGTCTTGTTACATAGGGTGGCAGGATTATAGTAGTTAAGTTTTAACAGGGGCAGTATCATAGTAGTAGAATCTTGTACAAGGGGGAGCTATTAAAGTTATAGTTTTAAATGGGCAGTATTATAGTTTTTATTACTTGTAAATTTTGGGTATTTTAGTATTTTCTGTGTCCCGAGAGGAATAATAGTTGTTATAGTCTTTACTAGGAGCAGTATTATAGGTTATAGTTTGTAATAGGGAAAACAGTATTATAATGTTTAGTTTGTACGTAGGGGGAGTTTTAGTGTTATAGTTTGTATATGGGGCAGTATTATAGTAGTTATATTCTTGTACACAGGGGGCAGTATTATAGTTGTTATATTCCTTTAGATAGGGGGTGTGAACATACCCTAGAAGGTAATATTCTCATGGTGTTTTTCCTTCCAGGCGGACACGGCAGAGGACAGCGGTAACAACGACAGCCATTCGGCATCTAGTGAACTCTTTGACCTCTTACTACAAGAGGACTCCCAGTCTGGCACTGGATCAGCCGCTTCAGGAAGCGGATCTGCTAACTCCAGCTCGTTAAGGTCTGGGTCTAACGGTTCTACCTCAAACGGGACCTCAGGAAGCGGAATAGGTATGACGTGAGCGGACGTTTACCGGTCATATAAATAGTGTGTTATTTTAAATATCCATTATCCTAGTCTGTCAGTGCTCGAACAATGGACCCACAGCACAATATGTCTTGTTCCGCTTTGAACTGTATACCAGGCCATTTGGTATTGGTGCATATCTGAATACAGCAAGTACATTGTAGGCGTTGGCAGGGCTGGACAGGTCACCTTAGTTACAGTGACCATATAGCCATTGAGCCATGGGTAAGTAAGCCTGGGACAATACAGAACAATAAACCAGACAACAGAAATCAAATCTTTTCACGATTTAAGGTTTTTAACTTTATTTATTTCATTTTTTTTTTTTACCAGTTTTAACCATTGTTTGGGTATTTTACTAAAAATACTTTCTCTAATGTGTTTTACAGGTAACTTATGTGTGCTTTCCTCCACTTTCTCTTGCCCAGAGTGACCCTGACATTTATGTGTCTTTTGTTTGGTTTGTATTCACTTTGAAGAGAGCTAAATCCAGACAATCATAGGGAGAGTACAGAGCGGGTTGTAGATGCTTTGAACTGTGCTGAGGTTGGTCGTTCCACAGGAGTCACTCTAACAATGCACCCGGAGAGTCTTTTTTTTTTTTTTTTTTTTTTTTTTTTTTTAGGATATATAACTAAGCAACTGTACATAACATTTGCCTGGTGACCACCTAAAAGATTAAAAAGAAATTTCTCTATCATTTGTTTTCAAATCTTATTCCAACGACCATGCTTTAAAGACTAGTCTCACTTTTGAGCATCGGTTTGGACCTGCAGTCTGTAAAATGTTGAACTACTCTGCACTAACCTTGATTTTCATCATGTCGCATGCTCCAGTCACATTCAAAGCTGCATTCAGGAATCTGTCGTATGACCTTCCCTATTCTTGGTTTGCGTAGTACATGCTCTGCTGCGTTGCATTTTTGGAAATGCATTTAGGGCCACATGTATGAAAACTGTCTAGGTCTAAAATTCACTTTGTTGCCCATAGCAACCGATCAGAGTGTCCCTTTCATTTCATATAGTGCTCTAGAAAAATGAGAGGGGCTCTGATTGGTGGCTTTGAGCAACAAAGTGAATTTTAGACCTAGACCGTTTTCATACATGTTCACACGGTTTAAAATGGGACGTATTTCGGGCCTTACTGCGCAAAATACGGGGCGAGATACGTCCCAGTCATTACGGTAATCCACAGTTCTCATAGAGAACTATGGTTTAAATTTTTCCTCTCCCTGTTTCAAGAAAGAGGAAGGGACATGTCAATTATTCACGGCGTATAAGCGCTGAGAATAATGCATGTCTATGGGGCCGGCCTCCCCGCCCCCGTACAAACGGCCTAGTTGCGGGGCGAAATACGTCCCGCAATTAAGCCGTATGAACATAGCCTTAGGCCATGTTCACACGGCTTAAAATGGGCCGTATTTCGGTCCGTAATTACGTGCCGGAGTGCGCCAATTAGGGGCCAAAAAGGGGCCCATTCATTACGGTAATCCACAGTTCTCATAGAGAACTATGGATTACGTCTCCTCTCCCCGCTCGGCGTATACGCGCCGCTAGCAATGACTGTCTATGGGCCGGCGAAGTGCTGGCCCCCCGCTCCCGGCCACACGGCGTAATTGCGGGGCGAAATTACGCCCCTCAGTTAAGCCGTGTGAACATAGTCTTAGTGTTGAATCGCGTTTCGGACAACTACTGTCCAGGATGCAGTGCATTAGGCTTTATCTTAAGGCCCGGTTCACATCTGCATTGGAGGTTCAGTTTCGGAAGCGCTGCTGAATCCATGAGGGGCTCTAATGGCATCTACTGATTACAATGGGGTCTGTCAGGTTCACTCATCTTAATTGCAAACATAGCGCCGCGTTTCCATCATTTTTGAGTCTGCAAGCAGAGCCCCTGATACAGATGTGAAGCCGGCCTTAAATGGGTTGTGCAATGAAAAACGTTCGTCGCCTATCCCATGGATAGGTGACCTATACCGATCGCTAAAATGGGACCCTGACACCCTATCCTTCCTCATACAGCGAAGAAGGCTTTGAATGGAGCAGTGTTCAAACATGCCCACTGCTAGGTCATTCAAAGTCTATAGGAGCAATGGAGACGGTTGAGCGAGACCCCCAGCGATCAGACACATGTATGAAAACTGTGTAGGTCTACAACTCCCTTTGTGGCCCATTGCAACCAATCAGAGCCCATAGTAACCAGAGCGCCCCTTCCATTTTTCCGGAGCACTATATGAAATTAAAGGGGCGCTCTGATTGCTTTCTATGTGCAACAAAGTGAGTTTTAGGAAAGACCGTTTTCATACATCTGGCCCTTATTACCTATACCGTGGATAGGGGATAAATGTCTTTCCTGGCACAACCCCTTTTCCTGCAATGCTGTGAACCAGCACAGGCACACCAACATTATTGACAAGGGGGAGTTAAGCTTAATACTATCCTGCATGGGGAACGAGTAGCACCAGGACCAATCTGCATAGAGGAGAGGGAGCCTGAAATGGGCACCCTGTGCTTTATGCATGCTCCTGGGTGTGAATGTTGGGTGACTTTTTGTTTTTTCCAGGTAGCAGCCAGAAGAAGTGCAATGCAGCTTTGGTTGTGAATGGAGTACAAGACCTAGTGCAATGCAATATAAGTAAAGCAAAAGTGTGTGCAGAGTCCGTCAATGTTATCTGTAGTTTGCAAACTGTATCAAAAGTGGAGCTACACTTCAAATGATTGTGAACAGGACATATTAAAGGGACTCTGCACTAAATGTTCCCCTTCATGTCATGTATGTGGTTGATTGCACCCTCTTCTAATCTATAGGTCTGATGTCCCCTACTATTTGGGGACCTGCAAATCACAGCCGTATGGTGCCCTCTGTGCTGTAATGCCAGGAAACGTTGACTTTATCCCTAAGATCTTAAGAGTTCGCCCATCACCACATACATGGCCTTTTGGGATAACGAGCTTTTAGTATAGAGCCCCTTTAATGGTGCCTGTCCATTGTAGAGAGCGCATAGCAGGGAGCTCAGACTGCAAACAGGGCTTGAATTGGGGACCATGGATGCCATGCTGAGCCCGCACAGAGATGGAGCGAGTCCACTGCATCTACTTGTCCCATCTTGTAAAGACTCTGCATAGGGATCAGCGATCCCCATTTCGAGACCCCTTTTTGCTTTCAGATGAACAGAGTGCACACAATGTACTGATTTCTGAACAAATGGACTGCAAATTGTCGACACTCTGAACCTTGTTTATCATCTGAAGTTGTAGACCTGGATAATGGTGAGCTGTGTACCTGTATGCATGGAAGTTAGACGCCTTCACCATCACTGTGCCACATGGTTGACTCTGTGCTTTCTCTCTATTAACACCCTAAAGGGAGTAGTAACAGCAGCAAGTATTTTGCTAGCAAGTCCTCCGATACCTCCAAGAAGGGGCACAAGCGTCAGGAGGTTGTGGAATTGGATTCCTTTCCCAAAGCTGCAGGAGACTCTATATGGGCCATGATAGAGCGAACACCTACCCCTATTATGATGACCTATCAGGTACCCGAGAGGTAAGAAATGAGCGAGTCTCCTGTCACTTATGTGTTTTTTTGTTGTGTTTTTTTTTTTGTCCTCATCATTTAAAGGGTCTCTATAATGGAACGGGAGCGTTCTGGAAGGGCTGCGACATGAAGGGAACCTGTCACATTGAACATGCAGGATGTTATAGAGCAGGGGTCTGCAACGTCGGCTCTCCAGTTGATGGGAAACTACATCTCCCATCGTGCCCACTGAAATAGATTATATAAATGCATGATGGGAGTTCTAGTTTCCCAACAACTGGAGAGCCGATGTTGCAGACCCCTGCTATAGAGCATAAAGAGCTGAGCGGATTGATGTGGAGTTCTGTTGGGAAAGATGGCATTTTATTCAACTAAATCCCTCCTTATTCCGGTTATGGAGTCCAGTGGGCGGAGTGGTCAGTGATCGACAGCCATCTTCCTATTTGTGTGCAGACTTTGGTGGCTGTCAATCAGTGATGACGCTGTCCTCTGGACTGTCCGCGATTGACAGCCACCTCCGTCTGCACACCAATGCAAAGGTGGCTGTGGAGACGGAGGTGGCTGTCAATTGCTGATAACTTAGTCCACAGGACTATCTGCGATTGATCTCCATCTGCACACGAATACCAGGAAGGCTGCCAATCACTGGTCACTCCGCCCACTGGACTTCTTAACCCAGAATAAGGAGGGATTTAGTTGAATAAAATGCAAATTGTGCCGTGTCTTTCCTTACAAAACTATATATCTATCCGCTCAGCTGTATAACAAGATCCTGGCATGAGATGGCATGCCCAATATGACGGGTTACTTTTACTATTAGGCAAGCCTTCCGAGTGCGGCCCCCGATGAAGGATCATGGGGTTCACCCAGGGTCAGTGTTAGGGCTAGAACTGAGCAGGTTTTTCGGGGAAGTTCTCGGAGATGTTGAGGATTACCAGTATAGTATATTGAATTTTTTTTACAGCTCCAACCTATGTGTCTCCTCAATCTCCATGATATTTTTAGGAGAATGTAATGTAATGCTTATTTTCCCCGAAAGTAGAAAGTTGCACCCCTTCCTTATTATTATTTTTTTTTTTTTTAATACCTTAAAAGGGTTTTGACAACATAGACCATGATGGCATATCGTTAGGATATGCCAGCATCATCATTTGATAGGTCCAGGTCACAACTCGGGGACCCGCACCTATCTCAGGAACGGGCCCCCGAATCTCTCTGTGCAGACTGGAGAGTTGGTTGTACTTGCGCACGACACTCCATTCTGTTCTATGGGAATTCCAAGCAGAACCGAACGCACCGCTCAGCTGTACTCAGAAATCCCATAGATTAGAATGGAGACTGACTGCACAAGCGCGGCCAGCTCTCCAGCCGGCGCTGCGAGTGGACTATGTGTTCCTCACTTGTGGCAAAACCACATTAAGCCAGTGGTCTGCAAAGTGCAGCTCTCCATCAGTTGGGAAACTACAACTCCCATCTTGCATTTCTATAATCTCTATCAGTGGGCATGATCGGAGTTGTAGTTTCCGGAGAGCCGCAGCTTGCAGAGCACTGCCTTAATGGCTTGGGATTTTGTGAGATCTGTTTGTCTATTAATGAGCAACACCTGGAATCCACTGGTAACCATGGATAGTATAGCAGACAGATTACGTCGTAACTGTCTTGGTTCTCTAATAAAAGAACTGCGTCTTGTTAAAGTGCACCGGTCCATTAAACACGACCATGGTGATGATATTGTTAATGTGCCAATAACAGAGTTATTACACCCTAATCTTCCTCCATTTTCCATTTGTCCCCCCATTTCCTTCCCCCTGACAGGTGCACTTTAATTTCTTCCTGCTACTGAGCTCTACCCTCGCTTAGTATATTATTTCTGGGCTCTCGTGCTTCCTTTTTGCAGGGACAAGGAGACCTTGTTGAAAGAGGATCTGGAGAAACTGACCGCCATGCGGAACAAGCAGCCTTGGTTCACGGAAGAACAGAAGGAGGAGTTGGCGGAGGTGCATTCGTGGATCCGAACCCGGACAATCCCGCAGGAGATAGACACTCAAGTACGGGCTAGAGTTATGATTCTCTTACCTTGATTTTTGAATGAAATTTCACCATTTCTTCAGGTTGCTACACCCTCACAAAAATTGTACTTTCCTCCATACATGTTCTGCTCACCTTCTGGTCTAAAATTCCCCTTGAAATTGTTGAATGCCCTTTTGCCCGGGCAAAAGGGTTTCCCTCTCCCTCTTCGGTTGGAAAATTGTTTTTTATTAAATTCACTGTACTGGTTTGATTTAGGTAATGTTGGTAAAACCCCCAGAATGTACAAACGCCCTGGTTTTTAATTGGCCCCCTAAAATATTATAATAATAATAAAAACCAAAAGAAAGACCTTTTTTTTTGGGGATCTTTGGATAATATTCCAATTTAGCCTGGGGGAAAAAGGCCTTTTCCGGAAGAAAAAAGGGGGGAATTCATGTTTTTTGGATGAAGGACCCCCGGAGTAACCCGTAGGGCAATTTATTTTTTATTATTTTTAAAACCTTTAGAAGAGCTGTACAACCAGCTTGTTTAGGGTCATTGGCATGAGGTTAGGGCAGCCCCTTTTCATCCAAAGGATATGTGCCCGTTGATGAACGGTGAAGACTGCAAGGTTATTCATGTATCCAGAAAGGATGGTTTTGTTGTCATTCCTGATTCCCTGAGTCTAAAAAAGCAGCGCACCAATATGAAATGGGGTGTGCAGCGCTGCATACATTTGCTGTTCAGCACCCTTGGAAAGCTAAATGAATCATAGTGGTTGGCGGCCAGCTCTCCCAGTGTCTCATCCAGGATTAGGAAATACATGGCTTCTATTTTTGGAAACTGCACCAATGAGTAGTGTCTGGTATTGATATTCAGGGGTATGGGGCGGCAGTACCAAACAACACCAGCAGACAGGGATGGTGCTGTTTTTGGAAGCAAGCAGCCATGTTTTTCAAATCCTGGACAACCCCTTTAAGTAGAATTTGATCAAAAAATTTTAAGGGGCCCCCCACACAACCCCCCAAAAAAGAAAAAAAAGACTAAATGTGTTTAAAACCCCGCCCGGTGAAAAAAAAAATTTTCACCTCTTTTTTCCCCAAATGGCTAAATTTTTTTTAAGACGTGGCGCTCCCCCCAATGTGTTTTTCCAGCTTAACTCCCTTTTTTTCTCAGGTGGTGGGGGATGTCCCTCCCCCCAGAGGGGTGAGGTTTTGGGGGGCGCAATTGTTTAAAATTTGGGGGGAGACGGCTTGGAACTGCCTCTTGCGGGGGGAAGGGGGGGGAAACCCCAGGGGAGGGAAAAAGGGAAATCCGCCTCTTGTCAAGGGGGGGTGGTGGTGGGGGGGGGGGTTTTTCCCCCCCCAAAACCCCCCCCCCCCTTGCTCTTTTTTAATTTTCCCCCCCCGTTTATTTTAAATGTGTTGGTTTAAAGGGGTTTTTCCCACACGGATTTTTGGGTCCGTTTTGGATCTGAAAAAAACCAAAAACCAATCAATCGGACCCAAAACCATCCAAAATGCTGTTTGGCTGCTTTTTTGGCTGCAGCGGGAATGCATCCTATAGTTTTTAATGGCTTTCCCCGCGTCTTTCAGACCAAAATTGACATTAATTTTGAAGGATCGAAAGACGCATAGGGATCGGGAACCTTTCTGAAAGCGGATCATGTTACAAAAAAAAGGGGAAACCCCCCCCAAAAGGGGTTTTTTTAAAAAGGTTTCCAAAACAAATTGGGGTTTTAAATTTTTAATTTTTTTAAAAAAAAAAAGATTTTCAAAATTTTTAAAAATAAAAATTTTTTACAGTTTAAATTTTTCAACCAATTTAATTTTTGGGGGGGGTTTAAATTTAAATTTTTTTGGTTCTAAAATTTTTCAACTTTTTTTCCCCCCCCGGGGGCCCCCCCCCCCGGAAATTTTTGGGGGGGAAAAAAAACTTTTTTTCCCCCCGGTTAACCCCTGGGCCCCCCCCCCCCCCTTTTTACAAAATTTAACGGCCGGCTTTTTAAAAACTTTTTTTTGGAATTAATTTTATTTTCGTTAAAGGGGGGGGTTTAAACTTTAAAAGGTTTTTGAAAACCGAGAAGCCTGCCCTTTTTGGGGTTTAAAAAGGGAATTAAAGGGGGTTTGGAAAATTTCCCCCCAAAAAAAACCCAAACAAACCCAAAATTTTAAACCCCTAAACCCCCCCCTTTTAACAGAAATCAGCAAAAGGGGGGAAAAAAACCCCCCCCCCCTTTTTTAAAAGGGTTTTTTTTTAAAAAAAAAAAAAAAAAACAAACAAAAAAAACCCTTTTAATTACCAGGGAAACTGAAGGGTGAAAAAAAAAAAAAATTTTTTAATTTTAAAGGCCTAACATTCCAAAAGATCAATGGGTTTTTTTTGGACAAAAAAAAAAATGTAAAAAACCCAAAAGGACCAAAATAAATGTGTTAAAAATTTTAATTTTGGTTAAGGTAAAATTTTTCCCCCCCCCAAAACACCCTTTTTTTTTTTGGGGGGGGGGGGAAAAAATTTTTTTAGTTTTAAAAAAAAACCCCCCGGTTTTTAAACCCCCGGGGGGAAATTTTTCCAAGGTCAACCCCCAAAACAAAAGGGTTTCCCTTTCCGCGGTGAGGGGAAATTGCATATTGAATAAGCAATACATTGCTAATGTAAAAAAAAAAAAATAATTACCCCAAATTTTAAAAGCAAAAAAGGGAAAAAAAAAAATAAAATTTAAAAAAATTTTTCCCCCCCAAACCCACACAAAAAAAACCCTATTTAACACCAAAAAATAACCCTTTAAATTAACTAAAATTAAGTCAAAGGGGAATTTTAAAAAAAAAAAAAATTAAAAAAATTCCAAAAAAAGGGCAAAACCCCCAAATTTACCCAAAAAAACCCCCTCTCAACGCCATTAAAAAAATTTAAAAAGTTACAACTTTAAACCCAAGGGGCAAAAACAAAAAAAAAAAAAAATTCGGTATTAACTACTTAAAAACGTTCGGCCAAAAGGGTTAAAGGGGGTCCCCAACTCCAGTCCTAAACCCCCAAAAAACATTTTTTTTTCTGGTTTTCCCTCAGCATTGCCGGGGAATATCTTTGTTGTCATGCATTTTGGGAGACCCAAAAAACATGCCCTCTTGGTGGGGTTTTGAGGACTGGAGTTGGGGAACTTTGCTTAAAAGGAACACTCCGGGCAAAAAAAACCCCTGCATTCCCATTAATGCGGGGCTAAAAGGGTTGGGGCCATGAGTGTTCCCCCTGTGTCCTGCTCCACCCACTCCGGCCCTGTACTCAGTGCTCAGTTTGGTTTGGAGGGCTTTAATGAGATTTAGTGAACTTTGTTAACCAGCAGTCTCCAGCGTGCAGCTTGACAGGTCCTGGGAGGCCCCCCAGCATGCTGCACGCTGTAGTTTTGGAACAACTTGTGTAGTTCCGGATGGAAGGCTATTGCTCTAGACCTCTTTATTGGGGGGGAAATGCTTTAGGTTGCGTTCTGTGTACATGTTGGGATCACATTCCTCACTTTCGTGTCTTTTGATTCCCATAGGGATGCATCACGTGCGTTAAAGCCGCCGCCGCCACAGCAAATAATGATCTCAAAGAGAAGGAAGAAGATGAGGAAGACTCCACCAAAGCTTCAGAACGATCAAAAAAAACAAAAAAAACTCTGCCTGGGCAGTCTCTGCGCTGGGAGAAAACACAAACTCTGAGACTTGATTTTTTTTTTTTTTTTTTTTTTTGAAATATTTTTTTTTTTTTTTTTTTTTACAAAAAGTTTTTTTTAATTCCCCTTTTGACACCCCCCCCAAAGGAAGAGGGAACTTCTGCGCTCCTTCAAGAGTCCTTACAGCCCGGGAAAGAAGCCGGCCGTTTTCCTGTTTCATCACCGACCCTGTGCCAAGACTCTCTCACTATCCACTCTGCAGCTTGACGTCCTCTCCGTGGACACAGCCGGAGCGTTTCTGGTGGACGCACACGATCTTGTTTAGGAAAATCCATCATGAACTTATGTGAACATTTTTCTTTCGAGATGGAGCTCGTTTCCTTTCACTCGTCCCGTTGTAAATACATTAAACCCCGTCCAAAAAACGGGTGAGTGGTTTCAAGACGTTTCGTTTTCCTTTTTATTTGTAAATTTCTATATTGATAAAAATGAACTTTATGGATTATGCTGGTTTCATCTTGTGTTTTCTTACATCCTAATAGTATAATGTTGTACCGTGTTAGCCATAGAAAGTAGTAGGAGAGTGAAGAAATCAGGCGATTTCCTTTGAGGCTAAAATAAAATATTTTGACAGGAGTTTTCGAGAGGACACTCTTTCTTTTAGGACATCTAACACCCCCGGGCTAAAAGAGACTAGTCCCCTCGAAAGCTCACTGTCAAAAATATTCTTAGCCTCTAAAAGGTATCGCCTGATTTCTTCACTCTCTTGCATCCTAAAGAATTCTTGATTTGAGAACCAAGTGCTGGGTGTGAGCACTGCCTACAGTTGTCTTGTGCTTCATACATAATGTAGATTACTTATCTTGTACTAATCCTAAGCTGTACTTCAGAGCTGCACTCACTATTCTGCTGGTGCAGTCACTGTGTACATACATTACTTATCCTGTACTGATCCTGAGTTAATCCTGTATTATACTCCAGAGCTGCACTCACTATTCTGCTGGTGCAGTTTACTGTGTACATAAATTACTTAACCTGTACTGATCCAGTTTCATCCTGTATTTTACTCCAGAGCTGCACTCACTATTCTGCTGGGACAGTCACTGTGTACATACATTACTTATCCTGTACTGATCCTGAGTTACATACTGTTTTTATACTCCAAGGCTGGGACTCAAATATTCTGCTGATGCAGTCACTGTACATACAAATTACTAATCTGTACTGATCCTGAGTTACAATCCTGTATTATGCTTCAGAGCTGCACTCCCCTATTCTGCTGCTGCAGTCACTGTACATACATTTTTTATCCTGTACTGATCCTGAGTTACATCCTGTATTATACTCCAGAGCTGCACTCACTATTCTGCTGGTGCAGTCACTGTTGTACATACATTACTTATCCTGTTTCTGATCCTGAGTTATATCCGTTATTATCCTCCAGAGCTGCCCCTCACTTTTTCTGCTGGGCAGTCACTATAATACATTACATTACTTATCCTGTAACTGATCCTGAGTTTACATCCTGTATTATGCTTCAGAGCTGCACTCACTATTCTGCTAGTGCAGTCACTGTGTACATACATTACTTATCCTGTACTGATCCTGAGTTACATCCTATATTATACTCCAGAGCCGCTCATATTCTGGGGTGCAGTCCTGTCATACATTATTTTCCGAAAGCCCTGAGACATCCGTATTATACTCCAAGCTGCACCACTATTCCTGGTGCGCACTGTACAACATTATTATCCCGGTTACATCCTGTATTATACCCCAGACTCCCTCACATTCTGTGGTGCAGTCACGGTACAACATTACTTACCCCGTACTGATCCTGATTTACTCCTTTTAAATCCCCAGAGCTGCACCCTATTCGGTGCAGTCACGTTACATACATTATTACCCGTATGACCCTGATTCACCTTATTATCCCAGAGCTGCATCACTATTCTGGGTGCATCAGTACATACATTACTTTCCTGTCTGATCCTGGTTACATCCTATTTTTATACTCCAATGCACTTACCATGGGAAAAAGTATGTCAAAAATTGGCTGAAACCGGTTTAAAAGGGCAAGCGTAACTGGTCACCTACTCATGAGGAAATAGCTAAATGGGGAAAACTTACATCCTTTTCTGCTGTAAGGAAGATAGAGGATAGTTAGAATGGACCAACGTACTGGTTTGTACCACCAGATGCTTTGCAGTAGGGTCTTGAAGAGCCCGCATGGTTGTCACCATCCCGTACCCTCATCAATTCCCCCAGGGGTACCAACTTTACAGCCTCCCCCCTCTTTCCATGCGGTCCCCGCCCCAAAGACTAAAATCTAGGATAGACTTTGAATATTCGCATTGTAGACATAGATCTGGGCACAGAGAGACCTCAAGCCCTGTATCCAAGCTGAAGCAGCGGCTATTTTCTGCAGTACCTGTGGCTATCCATCCTCCTCCGCAGGTTGTCACCTGTCAGCCGGGTTGTATCATTTGCTGCGATGTAATAAATGAGACGAGTCCTGTGTCTAGTAAGAGCTCTATTGATCCGGGGTCTAGACACGTGGGATGTAATCATTCGGAAGCGCTCTCTGTCCTAGGTGCCGTGCACTACATATTTATAGAACGGCTTCAGCCACTTCAAGCTGTAGATAACCCCTCAGCTGGCTCACTTCACTAAGGGTATGTTCACACGGCGTAATTTCGGCGTGCATTTTGCCACGTATTTGCGCTCTAGTACGGCGAAATGCGTGCCGAAATTTGGATTTGCCTCCCCCCCTTGTACAATACGATCGTATTGTACACGCAGAAAAAGTGAAAGTCAATTACGCGGCGAATGCACCGGAGTGATGAATGTAAAAAGGGCCATATTAGCCGAGCTCCCCAAACACACGATGTACTGCGGCGCAACATCGTGTCTTTGGGGCTTGCGTGTTAGGAGTTACCCCCCCGGTGGGGCCACACCCCACCGGCCCATTGACATTCATTTTTCGGGGCGTGTTTTCGCCGAAATAATTGACATGTCATTTTTCTCCGCGGTTCAAAACGATGTATTTTACGAGCGAGGGGGAGGGGCTAATCCCTTTTCTAATTTTGGAGCGCATCTCGCTCGTATTAGAGCGCAGTACGCCGTGAAACGCGCGCCAAAATTACCCCGTGTGAACATACCCTATGATATACTGGGTGCAGGGAGCTGCATGTAAGACTGGAAAATGCAGGGAGATTAGGGTACATTTTGGGTAAAATTACTCTTTGATTACACATTTTTTGGAAATTTATTTGTCCCCGGTGTAGACCTTGACTTTAGTAAAGTAGGGCAAAAAATTTTAGATGCATGTGGGTCCTTAGGACAATATTCCCTGCGTACCCCCCCCGGGCTTGGATCGCAAGCCAAAGCCCCACCCCCGATTCAATTTTCCCCAAACCCTCCACCCCGACCCCTAAAATCCGATCCTGACCCCCCTCATAAACGGCGCATGTTTAAGTGATAACTTTATGTAGAAAAATTTAAACATCGGGTGTTTATCCCCTTTAGAACAAAAAATCAAGTTTTTTAGTAAACAACATCAAGAAAAAGGGTAACAATGTTTTGATTTTTTGAACATTTGGGAAAGAGTTGAAGAAAAAGTGTATTTGTACCCAAGTCCAGCTGCACCAACATTGGGAATGTGTAGAAGAACCTGGATAATTTTTGGTCAAGATATCTTAAATTTTTTCAGACCCAAAAGGATTCAGCAGACTAAAAACCAAAAGGTGGTTTTCCCCAAATTTAACCAATAATAAACAAAACAAACTAATAAAAATTAACACTTTGATTTTTGGGGGAAAAAAAACTAAAAACTAAGCAGAGAAAATATTTGCAAGTCACATTTATGTAAAAAGATCGGTAAGATGCTTATATAAAAAAACACTAGCCTCATTACAAAGCTGTAGTGGTGGTGAGTTGGAGCTAAAGTCACAAGTTCAAACCATTGTTACCCTTTTGCTGTCAGCAAAAAAATATTTATTGGGTCGACTTTTGGGCACAAAAAAAAATTTTAAATTTGCAAAACATGCGGGAACATTGTGGGGTCTTGAATTTGTTTTAGGAATAGTATTGCCCCATCAGATCCTGCTACGTGACCTACATTGTTTCTTATTTTCCCGGGGAGAGAACGGCCCCTCTACACTAATTGGTTTGGGGGGCAAAGCTTTGACCAAGGGGCAACACTCTAACAAAGTCGGGTATAAAAAAAATTGCCTCAGCCACAGTAGTTTTTTGAATGGTTGATCTTTTACTTCTTTGAAAAAAAGGGAAAAATTTTGCGAAATCTGTTTTCCCCGGGCCAGGATCTTTTCCCCCGGGGGGAGCGTTTTCCCTCCGTCATAATTACACCCATGTGATGAGGCTGAAGTATGGGAGTGGGCACCCGGCCAACCCAATTCCTGTTGCTTTTGCACAAAAAGACTGGACCCAAATTAAAATATATTTTAGGGGTTGAGTGGTCCATTTTTATGAGCTCCAAACCCAACCCCGCAAAATAGGCTCCGACTCCACAGCCCTGGTACCCCACCATCCGTTGGACAAGCTTTTAGCACTGTTACCTAAATCCCCACACCACTATGTGGCTGGCTGGCATCTTTCTGGTGCTAAAGGCAGCCCAGACTTGACTAGGTAAATACGTTTGTACATACCCCATGCTCTCTGTATTGGTCGGGGACAAAAATGCCACTTTTCTTTAAAAGGGGGTTTTGCCAAATCCATTTCATACCTCGTGCATTCAGTTTGTGTGCCGGGAATGGGCGTGTGTGATTTGTTTGAAATGCATATCAGTGACCCAGCAGGATAATCCCCAGGACTTTCCTCTCTTAGTCAAAGAAAAGTTTATTTATGTAGAGAATTGAAAGGCTACATGTAGCTTGAGGTAACATTTTGGTTACAGCAAAAGGGTCCTTGGTTCAAATCCCTTCAGAACTTACCCGTGGATTTTTTTCTCTTTATCAAAGACAGCCCATTGGGGGGTTTTTTTTTTTATTTTTTTGCACTGTTTGACTAATTACTAAAAGGGGGGGGGGGGGGGGGGGAGGACGGGAGTAGAATGACAACCACCTGGGGTTTGAACACTCGTAGCTGCCTGACAGGAGAGGTGATGTCTGAGATGTGCACCCGGATGAGGAGCTCACAGCCCCGGCGTATCCCCCGCAGCGGCTGTAAACAAGGATCACTAAAGGAGCAGCAAAAAAAAAAAGGGCAGTTTTTTTAAATTGATTAATGGTGAAAATTTTTATTATTTAATTTTCAAATTCACAATAAATTTTTTTGTGGCAAAACCCTTTTTAAAGGAATATTCCACTAAAAGTTTAAAACATGTAGGCAAAGGTAAATAGACTTTTACCTAATACATGGCTGTTCTGAATCTGCTTACTTTCAGAGTTAGAGCAGTTCTCATCTCCTGTTTCTGTACACAAACGCCCCTTGGTTACTGACCACCTCTCATTGCTCTAGCAGTAGAACCTCCCACAGCCTGAACAGGAAGTGGGAGCCTGATACTGTAGAACCTCCCACGCTGAACGGGAAAGTGGGAGCTGTTTACTGTAGAACCCCCACAGCCTAAACAGGAAGCGAAGCCTGAAGGTAGAACCACCCACAGCCTGAACAGGAAGTGGGAGCCTGAAGCTTAGAACTTTCCACAGCCTGAACAAAATGGGAGCTTGAACTTTTAGAATCCCCAGTTGAACAGGAATAGGACCCTGAAGCTGTGAACCACCCCCCCTAAACAGAAGTAGGAGCCTGAAGCTGTAGAACCAGCCACACCCTGAACGGAAGGGACCCTAAGCTGAGAACCCCCCAAACCAACCCAAAAGTGGAGCCTAAAGGGCTGTAGCCCCACCACAGCCTGACGAAAGGGGGACCTGAAGCGGTAGAATTCCAAAACCCTGAACAGGAAGTAGGACCAAACGGTGTAGAACCGTCCACAGCCGAACGGAAGGGGGGACCTGAAGCTGTAGAACTGCCCACAACCTGAACAGGAAGTAGGAGCCTGAAGCTGGCTGTGAAGGTCAGGCTGTTGTGAACTGCATGGTGAGAACATCCCTTTAAGTTTTTCTTTCGTTCACTGTCCTAGGTCGGAGTGATAGGAAGTGACGAGGTGAGAGTTTTATTTCACTTGAGCACTGTGTGCTAGTATTTGTGCACTGTATCACAGTATGTGAGCACTATATAGCAAAGATGTGAGCATAGACCTTAATTCGGTGCTGCTTTGTTGGCATGAACACTGTGTATCGCGTCTAAATTTCCATCTGGCAGTCATACTAGGGCGACCCTTAGTAATTTAAAAATAATGGAGATACAGCCAAAGCAGCTGGGCCCCCTGCTCATTACCAGCTCTTATATTTCACTATAAGGGCCATTTTTTTAAACAGTGGATTAGGGCCCTGACTGGTGTACTGTGATACCACCCTTGTGGTGACCCTGAGTCATACGTACTTAGCCATGGCCCTTATACCACTGATCTCTACTGACATTGGCAGCTCTTCCCAATACATTGCTGCAGGTCATAATGCTTAAACCTCACTGGGGCTCGTTTGCACAGCCTTCCTCTATGGCTGGTAGCCTACTGTCTGGGGGCATCCTGTACAGAGCCTTAATGCACCCGGCCGAGCTCCATTTTCTTCTTTGATATTGAAGGAAAGGCTTTGAGGAGCTTTCTAAATTTTTTAATTTTTTTTTGCCAGTCGTAAATTGTAATCCAGACTCTTCAGCTGTATATATGGTGCACAGGGTTAAGTGCACGTATGAGGAGCAGATTATGCAGAACCTGTAATCCCATTTGTCTTCTCTGCAGACTGTGTGAACAAGATTTATATGATAATGGGTCTGAAGTGCAGGACTCCTGTCGGTGACTGATGTGGGACACCGCAGTGATCAATGAAGCCTATATATAACATGGACAGAGGGCATTGATGAACAATTATGGGACGTTATGTTAGATGTTTCCCTGGACCTCATTGAAATTGCAGTAACTGTCCAGCTGATAATACAGCTGTACCAACAGCTACAACATGTGTCATCTATCTATCTATTTCATATCCATCCATCTATCTATCTATCTATCTATCTATCTCATATCTCTATCTATCTATCTATCTATCCCATTTCTCTATCTATCTATCTATCTATCTATCTATCTATCTCATATCTATCTATCCCCATTTTCTATCTATCTATCTATCTATGTTATTTTTATCTTTCTATCTATCTATCTATCTATCTATCCATTATCTAAACTATCTATCTATTTCTCTATCTATCTATCTATCTATCTATCTTTCTATCTCATTTCTATCTATCTATCTATCTATCTATCTCATATCTATCTATATATCTATCTCTAATTTCTCTATCTATCTATCTATCTATCTATCTATCTATCTATATCTATCTTATCTATTATCTATCTATCTATCCAATTTCTATCTATTAAACTATCTATCTATCTCATAAACTATCTATCTATTTATATCTATCCCATTATCTTCTCCTTTCTTTTTTTCTTTTTTTTTCATATTCCAAAACTTTTATTAGTAGTCAAATAGTAAGTCAAAACAGCATACTGATATATCGACAGTTTTGGGATACAAGAAGGTACACATCTGGTCATATTCAGCATAAAAATCATCAATACACATGGCGTAGAATATTGTGCAGTAGAACAGTAATGAAAGCTGAAAACAAGGCAGGGAAAACAGGGGATACATTGCCAGGGTTTTGTTATCTGAGAAAGAGGAGAAAATCTTGTTGTTGAAGAGCAGGGATAAACCCTTTCAGTCACAACAATTGCCCTTTTTACACCAAGAGGTAAACCCCTTGGGAAAAAAAGTTTTTTGCAAATCATTTTAAAATATTAACGTTTAAAAAATCTAAAACCCAACCCAGAAACTAAGCCAGACTAAGGACGAGGGAGAGGGCCCAAAAAATATAATATTTTCCCGAGAGGAAGGCAGAGCGACATTTCCCGGCGCTCCCCCAATATAGCCAAAAGACAAGATGGCCAAGACCTCGGGTACGGGCGCTCTACCCTTTAAAAAGCAATAATCCGGCATCTATTCCAATCTATCTATCTATCTAAATCTACCCCAAACATTATCTACTATCTATCTATCTATCTATCTTCCCCATCTATCTATCTATTATCTATCTATCCCATATCTATCATTTTCTTCTATCCCCTATCTATCTTCATTTTTATCTATCTATTATCTTCATTGAATTATCATTCTACCTTTAAAATTTTCCCCTACATCTATCAATTCATATCATCTATCATTATCTATCTATCTATCTAGCTCAACTATCTCATTTCATCTATCTACTACTATCCAATCTATCTATCTATCACCCCCTTTCTATCTATTATCATCTATCTAATCACTATCACGATCTCATATCTATCTATCTATCTATATTATCATCTCCTATCAATCCATATCTATCACCCAAAAATCTACTCATATCATTCATATTATTTCATTATCATCTACTACATCTATCATCTATCTATCTATCTATCTATCTATCTATCACTACTTTTCCTAAAGGGGAATAACCATAAGGTTGGTGGGTTTAGCCAGATCAGGATAACATTTTGCTTTTGCCTCCCTCAGACCCTGCAACAATAAAGGCAAGTTCACACGTCGATCTTTTCCAGTGGAAAAAATCTGATATGTTTTCCTTAGCAGAAATCCAAGGCGACACCTCCGATATCTACCAAGGATTTTTACTTAAAGGGGTTCTACTATGATAGACAATGTTTGGTTTTTTATTTTTTGGAAATGCCATCATTGTCTAATAGGCGTCGGTCCCACCTCTAGGACCCACACCTATTTTGGGAACGGGCCCCCAGACATAGAGCAGACTGCAGAGCCAGTGGCGCTTGCACACGACTCTCCATTCTGTCCTATGAGCTTTCTGAGTAGAGCTGAATACAGCACTCGCTTGTACTGGGAACTGTGCAAGCGTGGCCGACTCTCCAGTCTGCACTGTGATTTTCAGGAGTCTGTTCCAGAGATAGATGTGGGTCCTAGAGGTGGGATCATCACCAATTAGACAAATACTAGCAATATGCCATCATTCTCTATCATGGTAAAACACCTTTAAACAGAGACCTTTTGGCCATATCAATGGGGCTATCCCACCTCACTCCTACCGGCGCGGGAGCATGATCTTTTCTTGTTTTTTTTCCCTCACCCCAGATTTGAAATCCGTGTTGTGGAAAATCCACACTGTAGTTTGCTGTGTGAACTGCAGCGTGCACTGGCCAGTCAAACCAATGGCTGTGAGATGGCATGTGAACTTACCCTACGGCTCCGTCCACACACCGGTTGTTTCAAGTCAAAATCCACACAGCTTCCAACTTGAATTATCTTTCTAAAACCAAAAGTTAATCAACCCTATTGACCTAAATAAAAAATACACCTTGTAGTTCATATAACCCATAGATTAAGTAAAAAAAACTTAGAACAGATTCATTCTTCCACATATTCCACGTGTGAATCCGCGCCCAAAACCCCATAGACATGAATGGGACTTGTTTTCTGTCTGTAAATTTGCTGGAATCTGCCGGGGAAAAAAATGGTCGACCTAAAATCCACATTAAATGAATGGTAGAATCCAACGAGAATCTGGATGAACCCTAAGGAGTCTTTACACTCTGATCATGCAATCATTGTGCACCACTACAATCCCAGATCTTCAGCTAAAATTTTAGGTCGCAAGATTTGCAAAAAACGGTGAGTGAACACAATAATTTGATGTGGCAATTACACCAACTATCAAGACTGTATTGCACTCCCATGTGGCTATGATTACAATATGAGTTACCACGTGTAATGCTGGTCATTCACGTATAGTCATACATGCTATAAACTGCTCCATTGTTTTTATTATTATTTTTTATTTTAAAGCGCCATTGATTCCGGGCGCTGTACATTCGAGGGGGGTTTCATACATTCATAAGTCAAACGATTTCAGTGATAAGGGATAATGACAAATTTGGGACGACAGAGGGAGAGAGCCCCACCCCGAGGGCTTTCAATCTACAAAGGGGGGGGAAAAAGACAGGAGGTGAGGGGGAACAAGTTTGGGGGGAAATTGAAAATTTATGAAAGGTTATGGCAAGCTGAAGAAAAGGGTTTTCAGGTTGCTTTTGAAGTGGGGAAAGTGGAGGAGAGTCTGAAGGTTGGGGGAGTATTCCAGGTGTGGGGGAAACACGGGAAGTCTTGGGACGGTTTTTGTGAGGGCGATAAGGGGAGAGCAAAGGGGAAGGGCCTGTGAGGACGGGGGAGTCGTGGGGGGAGATATTTGGAATTGGGCAGGTGTATGGAGGGGAGGGCATGGGAGCCTTGTATCATGGTTATAACTTAAAGAATTCGTGGGCAATGGGGAAACCCGTGAAGGGATTGGCAGAGGGGGGAGGGGAGGGGTAGCGAGGAGAGAGGGGGTAAAGGACGG
>JAODAL010011908.1:0-97803 GCA_025379985.1 Phyllomedusa bahiana
TGTTGACTTGATAGATCACTTTTGCATTAATTTAAACCCACAATTTTGTTTTGATTTGAGGGATTTGGAAAGCTTGATTGCCGTTTTTTAATAAGAGATTTTCCCCAAACTTTTCCATACCTTCTCAAATTTGTATATTTCGAACATGGCAAAAACAGGTGGTAACGAGCAAAGAGGGGGGTGGGACATGGAGTAGAGGTACGAGAGAAAGGGTGCTCCTTCCAGTCCTGGCGACAACACCATGCCAGGGGACACAGTTGCGGGACGTCGGGCCCTTCATCGCTGGGTCGGGCCCTGTGAATCTCATAACGAACAGCGTCGCCAAAACTTCCTTCAGTGTTTAATGCAACCTGCACCACATCTTACCTCCTCGTCCCCCAGCCACGGCCACAAATGTCGCATCACCCCAGCATTCCCCAACATGAAGCAGCCCAAATGCAACCGTTACCCACCACGTGGATAACCCATTTTCTGAAGACCTCTTTGATGACAAAATGCGGTTGGGGGTCAGAAGGCATTTAAAAGATCAACAGGCCCAAAAAGATGATTTTTCTCTGACTGACGCCCAGTTACAAGGGCATCAAGAAGGAAAAGGAAGCCGTAAATGGGAAAAAAAAATATCCCGGGGCGGTCGGCAACCCTTGCGCCCTCTTGCTTTAGCCCGCAGCTTCGGGGGTGCAGAATGTCGGACGACGAAGTCACCTGGTTTGATGAGAGATGACACATTCGGATCCAACTTTTCTTTTCAGCGAATTTGCTTGCGAGCGCTTCATCCGGGACGGGAAAAAGACGATGGGGTATGTCATACGGGTTTCCCCCTCAAAAAGGGAAGGGGTCGCAAAAAGTCCCTGATATGATTCCCCAGCCAGGGTCAGCGAAAAACCCCGCTTTCGCCGTAAAAAAGGTCCAGGACCTCTCAAGCCTGGGCCTTTTTTGACCAAGCCCTGATTCACCCAGCATGCATATCTGCCTTTGCCAAAAACGCATAAAAGGGGCAAAACCCTTGGGGGTTTTAACCACACCAACTTCAAAGTCACATACACAATGCATGAGTTGAAATGGGGGCAACATTTGGCCCAAAAAAAGGGCCAACCGACCCCGGGGGCCCCAACCCGTCACACCCTCTTCTCCCCTCCCCCCCAAAAACCAACCAATCATTCCCAGCTCCCTTTTCCCCAGAACAGATCAGGGATCAGCCTCCGCTTCAGCTCCCCAAACGCCCGATACCACCAGCACCACCAGAGATCCCCCCCCCCCCTTCTCCTTCCCCATTTTTGATACCTCCGCCTACAGGGGCCATCTAGCAGCCACCTTTCTGTCTCCATTTTTGGGAGCGAAAAAACTTTTTACCCAAACCACCCAAACCAAAAAGCCTGAATGTCGGCATTGCCGGGGTTTTTGGGCCTTTGGGAAAATTTCCTTCCTCTGGGGGAAAACAGAGGGGTTCCGCCATCAGGGCCCTTTTCCCTGCCCCAATACCAACCCGACAGGCATTTCTTTCAGAAAAGCCGTCCCTGCCCGGGCCACCACATTCATCTAAAATTTCGCGTTGTCTGCATCTGTGGCCGGAAAAGCCACTAACCGACACATGGCCCTAGTAACACGGACAAGGCCGCGATACCGTGACAGCTCACGGGGTGAGCTTTGGTTCCCTGGGGGTGACGGGGGCTCTCAGGCTCGCGAAAACGCTTTTAAAAACCGCAGGGATGTGCGGGGTTCTTTCCCCCAAAGGGCCTTGGGGGCATCACTCCCAGAGAAACCGGGCCCGTGTTGAAATTAATCTGTCTTGGAGACCGTCCCCCAAACGGTAGGAACTTTGGACGTTCTCCCAACGAGACCGAGCGCTGGCTGGGTGACAAAAACCCTTTGTGCCCAGCAAGGGGGTTTTTTGCGATAATGGCGAAATCTGCTGGCCGCCCTTAAATCGGAGGCTGGAACATCCCTTCCGGCACATGTCATGACCTTGTCGTCCAGAAAAATTCTAAAGGCTACCCGGCGGACTGCCTCTGGGGAAGGCTCAAGTCTTCGCCCCGTCGCACCTGCTTTCGACCGCCTGGCGCGTTGCAGCTCACTGGGCCCTCCCTTCAACCGCCATTGTTGACGTGGCAACCGCTGGAAATCCACACCCCGGGATTGGGCAGCAGCGCAATCCCATACGCGAACGAATGACACATGCCGACAACGCGGTGGGGCCCTCGGGTGTTGAGCCCCGAAGTGGAGGCAGGTGAAAGAGTTTCTCACCTCCTTACCTTTTTTGAAGAAGCCACCAAAATGGTCATTTGCGGACAATGCCCTTGCACATGATATTGTGGTGATCTTATTTCGGGAAAACGATCTTTGGACACTCTGAAAAAACAGGCCCGCAGCGAGGGAGAGGAACGACACAGAGCGGACACGGACCCCTTTCTCTCCATCAAATCCACAAGGCCACATTTTCACAATTTCACGGTCTTTTGGGCAGGGGTTTTTCGGGGTCCAGAGCAGTGAAAGGGTGGCGCCAGCTCTCAGGGTGCATTCTCTGGCAAGTCAGGGCTGTGTTGAAGCTTGCCGAGGCAGCGGGGGAGGAGGGGGAGGAGGAGGTATTTCTAAACACCGATTTACCGCGTCCCCTGCCTGGAAAGAGGTTGGGCGCAATTTGAGGGGGAGGAGGAAAAGATAGGAAGACATTTGCTAGTGCCCCTCACCCCAGAGGCTTGGGAAATCAAGGCCCTCCCACATATGCTTTGGAGCCCATTTCCTCCAACATGATCCTCGCTTTAAAGGGCCATCAAAATTAACACATTTAAAAAAGGGGGGCGACCCTCCGGGACCCCGGGACAAAAAAAAAACTCAGACTTCCCCCCACCCACCCAAATAGAGATAAAATGCAGGAAACGGAACCTTGCTGTTTGATCAACTGGAGACACGTTCGACTGCTTTACGTTCCCCAAATGCACGGTGGAAAAACCATCAGCGACGGACAGCATAAGTGCCAAGAGGCTTACGGCAGCGCGGAAAGGGTGGCAGAAGCCTAAGGGGTGCCTCTGGCAATCTTTTTTTCCACCTCCCCAACGCTGCAATGCAGGGCACACACCCAACACACAGAGATCAGCTTAAGATAGTGCACGACTATCTCTCCAACACCGATTTTTTGTATTTTCCCGGGACCCAATAACTTTCTGGTATCCAAAAGACAATGGCCCGAGCGGTCTCCCCAAGGGGTTTTGCCTCCCACACCGCTCATACTGAGCGGCCCCTTCAGCACAGCTGGAGGAGCATTACAACAAACGCATCGGGCTTCCACAGAAATGTTGATCGTTTGACTTCATCAAGATGACGGGCATGGATCTCTGATATTTGTGGCCCCAATTGCCGGGTCACCGTTTAGTTCCGGGTCACTTCACTTTCCCTTTTAAACAAAATGGTCCTCTTAAAAAAATGTTTTTAAAAAAAATTTTTTTCTTACTGAAAAATTTTTTTCTCTTTTCCCAACTTTTCATTTTGCTGGTTTTTTGCTGTGAGGAGACTGTAAAGACAGAAAGGGTTTTTATGACAACACCGTATTCCATTTACTCACTTACTTAAGAAGTTTTTACATTGTCAAGGGTTTTTGAGGTCATGTTGCTTAGATACAACTATAATTTGGTCCTTTGGAACAGAAATGTGGCTTTTAAAGTGCAATTCTCCCTCCCCAATTTTTAATATGCTGAAAGTCATATTTATAATTTTTGGCGCCAGTGCTGTGAGTCAGCAATAATCAGGGCCTTTTGGATCAGAAATTGGCTTCTAAATGGGATTTTTCCCCCCACAATTTTTAAAAATTGGCTGAGAAGTCATTTTTTATAATTTTTGGGTAATGCTCTTTGAAAGCAGCAAACTACAGGGCCTATTATAAAAAAAAAAGTTGTTTCTAACAGACTTTTTTCTCCAATTTGTCCAAAGTGGGTCAAGGTCATGCTTGAATTTTGGGGCTTTTCTTTGAAAAGCAGCTATCACAGGTCCTATTAAAAAAAAATGTTGTTTCTAACAGACATTTGTTCTTCACAATTGTCCAAAGTGGGTCAAAGGGCTGCTTTTAATTTTTGGGGGGCTTTTGCTTTTAAAGCACTAACTACAGGTCCTATTATAAAAAAAAAGTTGTTTCTAACAACATTTTTTCTTTACAATTGTCAAGAGAGGCCAAGGGTGAAGGGGCGTCAAAACAAAATAGGAGGGCACTGTAATGGACACTATTTCAAAATGACATTTTTTGCAAGATCTTTAAAAATACTATCAAACCCGTATTGAGACAACCCATTTAATACAATTTTAAAAAAAAGAAACAAAGACATGGTGGGAATTTCCTCCTATTTTAAAAAAATTTTTTCTAAATTAAACTACTAAAAAACTTCATGTACAAAATAGCTGGGAAAAAAAATTCCCCCTGAAAATTTTACAAGGAGGACAGAAAACTTGACCAATGTAAGTTATTCAGAACAGGAGAAGGAGCACGGGCGAGAACAAAATACAGAGACAATTTCCTCCAGCACGTTAGAAAAAGAGAAAAAGAATGCCAAGAAAAAGGGGACCTGGGGGAACAGGGAAGTTAACCACCAAAATTTTCCCAAATGAAGCTCAATTGGGCCGCATTTATACGGAGGGGCAAGCGCTACCCAGGTCTTTAAATTGTACTGAGGAAGGGTGGATTTTTCCCCACCCCCGCTTCCGCACTCTGCTTCGCCGCATTTTTTTTTCTGGGGTCATCAGGCATTTTAACCTGTGGGAATAGATGACGGAGCCAGCCTGGGCCTCACCGCACCCCTGTAAAAAAAATCCCCCTGGTCATGCTGTGGCACAGGACAGGGATGTCAATGTCCATTCAACTAAAATTTGGTTTGAAAGATCCTTTTTTTCCGGGACTTTTTAAACTGGGGGTCGACAGGTTTAAAAGGTATACGTGGCCCAGGACAGGGGCAGTAAGTCCATTTTAAATAAAATGGTAAATGGGAAAACCCTTTTTCCGGGACTTTTTTAAACTGTGGGGCAACAGGTTTAGTGGCAACGCTTCCAACAGGTAAGTCAAATTCCAGTTCAACTAAAAAGGTGGTTGAAAGACTCCTTTTTTTCCCGGGACTTTTTTAATCTGAGGGTCAGACAGGTTTTAAAGGGGCAGCGTGGTCCAGACAGGTTTGTCAATGTCCATTTCAAATAAAAAGGTGGTTGAAAGACTCCTTTTTTCCGGGACTTTAATCGGGGGCAGAAGGGGTTTAAGGGCATACTGCGGTCCAGGGCAGTTCTAGTCAATTCCAGTTCAACTAAAATGGTGGTTGAAAGACTTCTTTTTCCCTCACTTTTTAATCTGGGGGGCAGACAGGTTTAATGGTCAACTGCGGCCCAGGGCAGGGGCAGATATGTCCAGTTTTAAAAAAATGGGGGGTTGAAAGACTCCTTTTTCCCCCGGGACTTTTAAACTGTGGTCAACAGTTTAATGGTCAACTGCGGGCCAGGACAGGTATAGTCAATTCCAGTTCAACTAAAAAGGGGGTTGAAAGACTCCTTTTCTGGCAATTTTAATCTTGGTCAACAGGTTAAGGGGTTTTGCTGCGGTCCAGGACAGGGTTGTCAAAGTCCAGTTTAACTAAAAGGTGGTTTTAAAACTCCTTTTTCCGGGACTTTTTAAACTGGGGGTCAGACAGGTTTAAGGGTCATACTGTGGCCCAGGGCAGGGACAGTATATGTCCAGTTCAACTAAAAGGTGGTTGAAAGACTCCTTTTTTCCGGGACTTTTTAAAAATGGTGCAGAAGGTTAATGGCATACTCGTCCGGGCATTTAGTCAAAAGTCCAGTTCAACTAAAAAGGGGGTTGAAAGACTCCTTTTTTCCGGCCTTTTAATCTGTGGGTCAAACAGGTTTTAAGGGGCAGCTGCGGTCCAGGACAAGGGGTTTGTCAAGTCCTTTTAACAAAAAAAGGGCGGTTTAAAGACTACTTTCTTCCGGCACTTTTTTAATCGTGGGGCATTAGGTTTTAGGGTCATGCTGCTTTTCCCGGGCAGGGGTATTTCAAGTCCAATTCAAGAAAATGATGGTTTTAAATAATACTGCCTTCTGGCATTTTTTTAAATTTTTGGGGGATACAGGTTTTTGGCAGCGTGGTACAAACAGGGATTGAAGGGGTGTGACTTTTTTTTTTGTGGCTTTTATAGCCAAAAAGGGTTTTGCCAAAATGTACAGGGGGATCCCTTTTTACTGTTTTGGCTGTTTAATTTCCCGCTTCTCCACCCGTTTTGGGTAAGAATGAAGGGGTTTTGCTCTCCCAAGACTTTAATGGGCATCGCCATAATCGACTGCTCACATCGAAAAAACCTTTTCGAGGTGGCCGACTATTGACTATCGCCCGATGTCGATAGCCAACGTAATCGCTCAACACTACCGATAACGTGTTAAAAACTGAAGTAACATATTTTTCTTTTCACATAAAATCATGTCCAATTTTGTGCCAGGCAGCCAAGGCAGAGATTAAAGCTACTGAAATAGGGCTTGTCTGCATTCAAGTCAGTTTCAAAAACTGCTGCTGGGACAATCTGTGACCTCAGAGTAGCTCCTTAGATTTTTGCCATGGATTCCAAGTAATGTCAGGTTTCTGTTAGGGGATCTGGTCCTAAGTAACCCCTTTAAAAATTACACATTTTACCAACTCTAATACCTGTCCTGTGCTTAATCTTCAGTGGGGTACTGAAAGTGATGAAGCTGTCTCTTTAACCCCCTTCCGAACAAACAACACGTATGAAAACATGTGGCAGGGGCACACTGTTAAAACACGATCCCTAAACAGCAGCCCATCTCTAAACATGTAGAAACTAGTGGTGCTGGGTGATCTCTGTATCTACTGTGCTACTGTAGCTTTCAAGAAAAAACGCTGCCACAGATTTTGTGTGGTATTGACATTAATAGACCTGAGCTGTTATAATAGACACAGGGACAGATATGGCTCTCTGGTTCTTCTGGCTATGTCCTAGGCCGGCTTTCTTTTTGAAGGGTTTTAAAAATACCCTATGCTCTCCATATCTCCAAAACTACCTCAGCCAAAAAGTTTTTCCTCCAGGTTGTACTTGGACCTGCTTACTCAGCAACACTCAGCAAATCCCCATGGAATTACATGTGGTTGCTCCACATTCTGCTTTGGCTCCATACTCTTCCTTGCATCCTTTCTTCTACCCCATCTTCTCAGCCTTGTGGCTATACTGAGAGCTGCTAACTCATCACACGCTCAGCAGGTCCACATAGTGTTACATATATTCCACATTCTGCCTTTTGGCTTCAAACTCTTCATTTTATCCTTTCTTTTACAACCTTCTCTCAGAGTCATGGCTTGACACTGAATGCCTCAATGCTTACCAGAACTTCAGCTTTAACGTGTATATGGGCCCACACAGGACCACCTCCTGCCAGGTTTTAGCCAGAAAACTCTACTTCTTGGTGCTCAGAGATGTTGACAGCATCTGCTGTGTACAGTGGCCCACCAGCAATCATTTACATGAAGCAAATAGAGTACTATACAGCGTAGATGTGATACAGGAAGAGCAATGAGGAACCTAAGATCAATAAATCTAAAGGGAAACACACAATTATTGTACGGGGGAGAAATAGAAGGTTTATTCCACTTTACAGGTGCTTGTGTAGGACTATTTTACTCACAAAAGTGGGTCTGTCTATTGTAAGTGACTGTTTAGTTTAAAAATAAGTTAAGCTCCTATTGAATGTAACTACAGAGATGATAGTTTTCACACAAAAGGAATATTTTCACATGAACAATTTGACATATATGTACAAAAAGTCCACTATCAGGCAGTGTTGTATAAAGGACTGTACAGCAATGTGCTGTATATGAATGCATGCTTCTTTATACAGAATAAATTACTACTACTTTAATGCGGATAAAATTTCATTTAAATCCATAAAATGTGAAAAATCAATTTTGAAAGTAGTTTGTGAGGAGCAGGGATTACAATATAGCTAAATGTATCACAGATTGTATAAGAATCCAATCCCAGTTATATTATTAGCGCAACTACGCGTTTGAAAGTTGTTCATGCTTGTACAAACCTACACTTTTTCTATACCAAGTAAAGCAAAATAAAATCTTAATTTCATCAGAATTCATATGTAAATCCTTATCTTCTTCTGTGTTCATTTATCATACAGACAGAAAACGTATACAGTTTTTCCCATGTGTGTGAGATTGTTTTACACACTGTGAAAAACTGTAAATCCACATGAATTTAAGAATTTAACAACATGAATCCAAGGATAAATAAACAGCAACATTTGCCCTACACATTAAACAAGCAAGCAGAAGCAATGCCATGAATCAAGTTGTCAGATCCTGGCAGGGGTAACTGTGGTAGAAACACCAAGCAGAAGATCTATAGCAATTGCTGAATGCCAATAAAATGTGCAGGATTCAGATGACTGCCTCTGCTATCTCTGTGTAACATAGAGACCATGCACTTGATAAATCATAGACTGAATACATTGTTTTAAAGTTTAATTTCTACTCATCATAAATTCTCTTTCGTATAGTCCAAGCAGCAACAGCAATGGGAATTCCATCTTCTTGGAAAACAAGACAGGGGGTATTAATTAATTTAACTAATTATTACTGACATTTACCAATTAAACACCACAGACTGTATAAGTACTCTGCCAAATGTGAACTTTTCAGATCTTTTGATATCTAGCCTATAATGCTTTAATACAGTTTAAGATGAACTCCAAGAAGTCATACTCCAGATCTGATCAATTGGGATAACGTTCTTATCTATACACAAAGTAGACATAGCTCTGGCAGAGTGTGCTTTAATGGGTTGAGGCACTGGAAGTTCTGCTTGTGCATAGCAAATGCAAATGCCATCTTTTATTCATTGGGATAAAGAACTTATGGAAAGGTTTTAAACCTTTTTTTTCTGTACAAGGGATTTAGCAACTGAAGTGCACAAGGCTACAGAGCTCTAAAGGGTAAAAGTTTGTCATTTACTTAGGTAAACAAACTGCTAGAGATAATACTCTGCAGGGAGTAACTCATTATGGTCTGTATTGTAGCTTGGAGATAGCAGATAAGAGACAGAGGAGAGAGAGGTAGGTAGAGAAAGTTGGTAACAAAGAGAATTTTGTGTACTCTAAGAGGAGATAAAGTCTTCTTTATCTCCTGACCAAAGCAAAATCTAAACAGCAATGTTAATAGAGAAAAAATAGCCTTCACCACACATCTACGGAATCATAATTTCAGTTTCTTGTTCAAGGCAGGAATACTATCTCCCCTAGTTCTTTGGTATTGGTTAGAAAATAAATAAGAGTTCTGTCCTCTCCCAAGAGAAAAATGATCCCAATTATCCTGTCTATTGGATCTGAAACTTCTTTTTGAGGCTGGGTGTCCTCTACTTGCACTTGGCTGATTGTGAAGAAACTTTCTCTTCTGATTAGGCAGGTTTTCCTGTAAAGACTCAAAAGGCATATTAGATCATAATTCCATAGTGTACAACTTGTTTGTACAGTAGCTATCTACCCGCCAATATTTGATACATAGGGGCCTTCACCCAGCAATAGATAGGGACAAGCGACAGCTGTGAATCTTGCCCTGTAAATAACAACATTGCAAAAGAACTCAAAAGCCAAAGCAATATATGTAAATACTTTCAAAATGTAATACTTTTTCAATATTTTTCACCAAGTATAGGAGCCAAGGTTTTTGCAGAAACAGAAATTGCTAAAGCAACCCACAAACTTCTTAGGGTGCTGTAATCCATAGGATCACTGAAGTTGGATCCATCTTCTCCAGAGATCAATAATGGGTTTAAAGAGCCCAGCAATAGCTGCATCAAGTTTGGGGATTCACTCCCCTTTTTCTCATGTTCCTCTTCAACAACAAACATAGCCTTTAGCTGGTGACTTCAGGTTATTTACCATGAGCGTATTCACAACACTATCTAACTTTCACGCTATGAGTTTTGTAGGCATCTGATATCTGCTAGTAAACTAAGTAGATACAAATTTTGAACATACATTTTTAAACAATTTAGCCATTTTCTCCAAAGTAGAAGCTTCTGATCATTGTCACTCTCAGAGGAGGATGAATTAACCTCAACTATGAACTTAAATTGATTTCCAAATTCTACCTCCCTCAGATAGAAAATGATTTGTTTCTGAGTCACATTTTGTGTAGTACAAGAACAAAAATATTTCCCTGTGAAACATTTGTTATGGGAAACAGAGTTTTCTTTAAATTCAGTCACAGAATCGCACATGAATCTACATCTACATTTTTAGAGAGGGTTTGATCCTCTACTTGAACGTTGAAGCTGTTGTCTTTTCAGAAATAAATAATCTTAGCTGCCATGTAGCATAGGAATACTGCAGGATCTACATGCTTTCTACCCAGAAGATTGTATGCTTGCAGATCCTCTGTCCTTAGAGGTCTGGTTAGACATCTAGACATTTTTAGTTTTTTTCTTTTTATCCATCAATAAATGGCACTAAAAACATGGCATTTATATTTAAGCATGAGGTTAACTCTAATGGAGAATAACCAAAGATCCCCCCATTACCAGGAAACAAAAGGGAACCACTAAAGCACAGTATTTATGAATATACAAACCCATTAACCATAAACCCTGCCTAATATTGTGTAGGTTCCCTTTAGCTCATCAAAATAGCTCTGCTGACCTAGTAAGACATAGACTGTGATATCTAGCACCAATTTGTTGAGAATAGATCCTTTAAGTTGAAAAAACTTTTTTTCCAGCACATCTCACAGATGCTCAATTAGATTGAAATCCGGTGAATTTCGAGTCCAAGTCAATACCTTCAATTTTCTGCCAATGGTGTATATTGTTCGTATGTGCTTTTTCTGCAACAATGCTTAGGTCGGACATACCGAGCATCGCATTGCCTTCATCTATTTGTATTTTTTTTAGATTGTGCATGCTGATACCATCTACTGCTCAGGTAAGTAAGACACTGACACTGTTGGAGTTGCTTTTTTGAGGCCACAGGGACATAAAGGTTCAATGTATACACAGGCACAGTAAACTATAGATGCTAACTGCACAGGTCCAAAAGCACCATATCACTAACATTTTTGCCTACTCCACCAGGTATAAATAGTGATAAAGCATTTGCCGGCCTAGATCTATAAGGGCACAGACTCCAGACCGTAAAGTTGAAAAGAGTTAATAACAGCATGATAAAGACAATTTTATACAAGCAGTATATATAGAGAAACATACACAGCAGTTAAATGAGTATTGAACCAATTTTCTAAGTAAATATATTTATAAAAATTATATTGGCATGAAATTCTCACCAGTAACCACCTATCCAGTCCACATAGGCAAGGAAATCAATCCATAGATGTCCATAAATTAAGTTATGTTTTAAAAATGAGAAGATACAAAAAAGTATTGAACACGCTTACTGAGATTGATTTAATACTTTATACTAAAGCCTTTGCTGGTGATTACAGCTTCAAGATGCCTCATGTACTATATGAGGAAACTAGTGGCATGCATTGCTCAGGTGGAATTTTGGCCGATTCTTCCAGACAAACACTCTTCAAATCCTGAAAGCTCTGTGGGCACCTTCTATGAATTTTGAGCTTTAGTTCCTTCCATAGATTTTCTATTAAATTCAGGTCAGGTGATTGGATGCGCCATTCTAGCAGTGCTTAAAGGGGTTTTATCACCACGCTGTGTCTCTGAGTCACAAGCAATTTACACTAACTCTGTCTCTTCATGCTGTTGGTGGTTCTATAGCAGTGATTATTATATTCAGCTTCTAATTGAGCCATTACAGTGCAGGATATGCTATCTATATTCAGTTAACACAAGGTACATGTGCTGTAAGGACTGAAACAATGGTTTTATCTGTAATCTTGTTAGAGATAATTTGGTTTTTTTCCAGAGTGAGGAAGTGAGCTCTGTCCATGGGGTGACATCACTGCCTGCTCTAAGCTCTCTCCTCTAATCAATTAACAGAGTCGTGGTCTGGTAAGACAGGCTACCATAGAAACCTGTGTGCACTCAGAGCAAATTAAATATCTCTTATCTCATGACTAAAGTAGAATGTATTGACCAATGTATTTAGAAAAAATCTTCCTTTTACCGTCCCTTCATGTTGAAAGCTGATCTTTGTAGTGAGAAATCCTCTTTAAGAAAGCTCAGTGGTTTTACCAATCATAAGATGTTTCTTGTGTGACACCTTGGTAATCAGACATCTTTTTATAGTCCATCAGTTGAACCAGCTGATATTATTTTAAGTGACAGGATTGCTTTCAAATTACTTATAGATTTCAGCTGGTATCTTGATGTTCCTTGACTTTTTGCGCCTCTCTTTCTTCATGTGTTCAATACTTTTTCCCTGTGTCATCTCTCATTGTTATACATAACTTATTTATGCACATCTGTGGTTTTATTTATTTTCCTGTATCAACTGGATGGGTTGTTACTGACTTCTGGTGAGAATTTCATGCCAATAGCACCTTTAGAAATCTATTTATTATTTACCATTCAAAAACCCCTTGTTACTTCAGTGGAAGCATATAATATGCATTTGGCAAAAAACAGAGCCGGGTATGGGCTAATAAAAAGTCTTCAGTAACAGAATGAGATGCAAAGACAATCAGAGCTGATGTATACAGACTAAGGGCGACATGTATGAACGGGCTTTTCACCCGTTTTCTGGCGTATACTGCGCCACCCGGCCCGAATCCCCCTGTCGGACGCAGGGATGCGGTGTTAGGTGCAGCGTTCGCCACTTTCAGCTGCACCCCGCATGAAGGGGCGGGCAATGGGTGTGGTGTGGGCGCGCTGTAGGCGTTCCGGGGCGGGACGCGGCGCGTTCGAAAACCCCGAGGCATGTACGATGGCGGCTCGCCAAAGCGCGGCGCAATGCAGCGCTCGGAAGCTCCGACAGTCAGACCTAGTTTATTTTGGTCTAAATGCTCCGGCGGCGAAGTGAAGCAAGATCGGAACCTGCGAGTAAGCAGATAGAAGATCGCGACAGAAATCTCGGCGCTCCACTCCGTGCAGCAGGAGTATGATTCGAAAAAATCATCTTTATAAAGGCGGAAAACATTGTCATAAAAGAGCTAAACCTCAAAAATAAAAATAATTAAAAAAAAAATCACTTTCCAAAAATCTAGAACGGCTCAACATCAAGAATTAGGATATTGGAAATTGCCGGGAAATACAGTAATTCAAATTCTGAAAGCTCTTCTCATTGGTCGGCAGAAACCGGCCAATCAGAATAGGAGCAACAGTAAACCATTAAAACCTATGGAGAACGATTGACCAATCAGAATCAACCGTCGGGGACAGTTCAAATAACAGTAAAAATGCAAAAAAAGACCCTGATTGGTTGAGCTAGGGGGGCTTGGCCCTATCTCGGCCAATCAGAATAGGAGCGACAGGGACCCATTATAGCCTATGGAGAATTTTAACCAATCAAAATCTAAGGCGGGGGGACAGTTAAAAATACAGTAAAAAATGCAAAAAAAAAGAGGCTGTTTGGGGGTTGAGTAACGGTGGTTTTGCCTATCCCAGCCAATCAGAGCGCGAGCTACTTCTCCCATTTTTGTCTAGGGAGAGATTGGGCGCCATCACAATCTCGGCTCTCAGCGCCGTGCGGCATGGAGTATGATAAAAAAATAATTTTTATTAAGGTAAAATATCCTCTGAAAAAGAGCTGAAACTTCTATATACAACATTAATAAAATCCCGAACAACGCATTTGTCGCCGAGACCGGCCCTACATAAGGAATTGGGTTATGGAGAATTGCCGGGAAATACAGTAATTCAAATAGTTTAAGCTCCCTTTTCATTGGGCGGCATAAACCCGCCAATCGAAAAGGAGCAACAGGTGTCCCATTAAAAACCTATGGAGAACTATTGACACATCAGAATAGGAGCGATAAAGACCCATTTATCCTTGGAGAAGTTTTGACCAATCAAAATCAAAGGCGGGACAGTTCAAAATACAGTAAAAATGCAGAAAAGAGCTGATTGGTGAGCTAGGCGGTTGGCTTGGCTATCCCAGCCAATCAGGGGCGCGAGCTACTTCCCCATTGTTTGTCTATGGAAGAGATGGGCGCCAATGCAATCTCGGCGCTCAGCGCCGTTTTCGGCATGGAGTATGAATAAAAAAATCATTTTTATTAAGTGTAAAACATTATCAGATAAAGCGCTGAAACCTTCTTTAAAAATAAAGCACTTAAATCCCTAACAAGCGTTTGTCGCCAAGGACCGGCGCAACCCTTGGAATTGCAATAGAGAGAATTGCTGGGAAATACAGTTAATTTAATTGTTTAAGCGCTTCTCATTGTCGGCAGAAGCCAGCCAATCAGAATAGGAGCTAAAAGACCCATTAAAATCTATGGAGAAGTTTTGACCAATCAGAATAGGAGCCGACAGTGTCCATTATAACCTATGGAGAAATATAGACAATCAAAATCAAAGGCGGGGGGACAGTGCAAAATACAGATAAAAGAAGAAAAGAGCTGATTGGGCTGAAACTAGCGGTGGCTTGGCGCGAGCTACTTCTCCTATTGTAGTCTATGGAGAGATCGGCGCACTGAAATCTCGGCGCTCAGCGCCGTGTGGCATGGAAGTATTAATAAAAAAAATCATTTTTATTAAGGTAAAACATTATCAGATAAAGAGCTGGAAAAACCCTTTTCTAAAAATAAATGAGTTAAATCCCGAACAACGCGTTGTCGCCGAGGACCCGGCGCTACATAGGGAAATTTCAATAGAGAGAATCGCGGGAAATACAGTAATTCAAATTGTTTAAGCTCTTCTGATTTGGGCGGCAAAAAACCAGCCAATCGAATAGGAGCGACAGTGGCCCATTATATCCCCTATGGGGAGAATTGACCAATCAGATAGGAGCGACAGGGACCCCTTATAACCTATGCAGAAAAAATTGACCAATCATATTCAAAGGCGGGACAGTTCAAAATACAGAAAAAGGCAAAAAGAAAATAGCTAATTGGTTTGAAGCGGCGGGGGCTTGTCCAGCTTAGCCAATCAGAGCGCGAGCTACTTTCTCATAGAGTTCTATGGGGAAAAGAAATTCCGAGCGAGCTCTGTGATTGGCTCGCATCGGAACAGATTTTCGGCGCAGTCCCGCACAGCGCCTAAGTCCCGCACTGCACCTCACACACTGGCGAGGCGCAGGGAACTTTTCCCCGCATGTATGAGCGCACCTTCTCAGACGGCGAATCTTTGGCGCAGCGCCGCTCTGCGCCTAAGTCCCGCACTGCGCCCCACACACTGGTGAGACACGGCGGACTTTTCCCCGCATGTATGACCGCACTACCTCCGGCGGCGAATCTCAGGCGCAGCCCCGCTCTGCGCCTAACACACTGGCGAGGCGCGGCGGACTTTACATTGTATGTATGAGCGCGCCCCGGCCCCGACATAAATCAGGCGCAGATTTCGCCAGAAAACTGGCGGAAAGGTGCGCCCCGACGTGGCGAGCTTCATACATGTCGCCCTAAGTGTTTCTGCCCCTTTGATTTTGTACATACTTTTGTACATACTTATCCAAACTTCCAATTTATCACAATGACAGCAGTGACCCTCAAGACTACCTTAGTCTACTAATGTGTCAAAAAAACAAACATATTGTTTACCATTTCATAATTTTTTAATTCATTTTTAATGCAATGTATGATGAAGATATATTGTAATATTTCACTTTGATCTTAGCTTTTACTTCCTTTAACAAATGCATATGTGTCACAATCGTCCTAAAACACAGCATAGAATAAGGAGGATCCTCTGGTCACCGCGTAGAGTTGGCGTAGCCTATGCCGTGTAGCGGAGTCTAATGGGCCCCGTGTCTTCACCGTAGCCCGCCACAAAGCAGGTCGGATGTTTAGCTGCAGGAAACCCCCCAGGTCGATACCCTCGGCACAGGTTCTAGCTGTGACCGCCAAAGCAGAAAGTGTAGAACACAGAAATGAGCCGGAACGTGGAGCAACAAGATGAATGGACAGGCAGGCAGGTATGGGCAAGAACAGCAGGTAGCAAGCAGAGGTGGATAGGCTAGCCGTAACAAGTACAGCCAGGCTCGGACTGGCCAGCCGGGGAATCGGGGAATCCCCTGGGGGACCCCGAGCTCGTTTGTGTGACATTCACCTTTTCAACTAGAGATGGAAAGTGGCTAGATGTCAGTTCATCTTGCCACTTTCCCTCTCTATGCAAGGACACAGCGTTCTCCTCCCCCCTCCTCCTTACATTCCCGGCAGGCAGCTGGACATGCTTCCTCCTCCTCCCCGTGTGTGCGGCTGTCGTCGCGCAGACAGTACTAGCAGGGAAGAAGGCAGCGTCTCCAGATAGGGGACTGGCAGCAGAGCCTTCCTCAGCTGCCTGCATGTGCATCCACCGTTTCTCCCACATAAAGTTTAAGGGGAGAAACGTGGCTGATGGCAGCAGGCAGCACCAAATATAAGCACCCTGGGCCCACACTGCTTTGTGAGTTACTGATACAGTTAAGGGCCCTGGGCTGGCTGAATTGTATTACACAAGCCCTGTGAGCGTTTAAGACTCTATACACTCACAAGGCTGGTGGATGGGTCTGTAACTCTCACAGTGGCTATGGATGGGTCTGTATGCTGAGAGTCACAGACCCCTCCATGAGCCCTGTGAGTGTACAGACCCCTCCATGAGCCCTGGGAATGTACAGACCCAGCCATGAGCCCTGTGACTGTACAGACCCATCCATGAGCCCTGTGACCGTACAGACCCCTCCATGAGCCCTGTGACTATACAGACCCCTCCATGAGCCCTGTGACTGTACAAACCCCTCCTTGAGCCCTGTGACAGTACAGACCCCTACATGAGCCCGGTGGACTGGTACAGACCATCCATGAGCCCTGGGAATGTACAGACACATCCATGAGCCCTGTGACCGTTCAGACCCCTCCCTGAGCCCTGTGACTGTACAGACCCCTCCATGAGCCCTGTGACTGTACAGACCCCTCCATGAGCCCTGTGACTGTACAGACCCCTCCATGAGCCCTGGGAATGTACAGACCCATCCATGAGCCCTGTGACCGTACAGACCCCTCCATGAGCCCTGTGACCGTACAGACCCCTCCATTTGCCCCGTGACCGTACAGACCCCTCCATTAGCCCGGTGACCGTACAGACCCCTCCATGAGCCCTGTGACCTACAGACCCCTCCATGAGCCCTGTGACCGTACAGACCCCTCCGTGAGCCCTGTGACTGTACAGACCCCTCTATGAGCCCTGTGACAGTACAGACCCCTCCATGAGCCCTGTGACTGTACAGACCCCTCCATGAGCCCTGGGAATGTACAGACCCCTCCATGAGCCCTGTGACTGTACAGACCTCTCCATGAGCCCTGTGACTGTACAGACCCCTCCATGAGCCCTGTGACTGTACAGACTCCTCCATGAGCCCTGTGACTGTACAGACCCCTCCATGAGCCCTGGGAATATACAGACCCATCCATGAGCCCTGTGACCGTACAGACCCCTCCATGAGCCCCGTGACCGTACAGACCCCTCCCTGAGCCCCGTGACCGTACAGACCCCTCCATGAGCCCTGTGACCGTACAGACCCCTCCATGAGCCCTGTGACTGTACAGACCCCTCCATGAGCCATGGGAATGTACAGACCCATCCATGAGCCCTGTGACCGTACAGACCCCTCCGTGAGCCCTGTGACCGTACAGACCCCTCCATGAGCCCTGTGACCGTACAGACCCCTCCATCAGCCCTGTGACTGTACAGACCCCTCCATGAGCCCTGTGACTGTACAGACCCCTCCATCAGCCCTGTGAGCGTTTCAGACTCTGTACGCTCACAGGGGTTGTGGATGGGTTTGTAACAGTCACAGGGCTCATGGAGGGGTCTGTACAGTCACAGGGCTCATGGAGGGGTCTGTACGTTCACAGGGCTCATGGAGGGGTCTGTACAGTCACAGGGCTCATGGAGGGGTCTGTACATTCACAGGACTCATTGAGGGGTCTGTACAGTCACAGGGCTCATGGATGGGTCTGAAAATTCACAGGGCACTTGGAGCGGTCTGTACAGGCCCAGGGCTCATGGATGGGTCTGTACAATCCCAGGGCACATGGAGGGGTCTGTACAGTCACAGGGCTCATGGAGGGGTCTGTACATTCCCAGGGTTCATGGATGGGTCTGTACAGTCACAGGGACAGACGCTCTGAAAATAATTGTACAGCTGCGTTGGTGCAGAGCTGGTTGTCAGCGATAGCTGAGCTCTCCACTGAGAAGACAGGAATGGATTATTACCATTTCTGGCTTCTCAATCAACGAGCACTGCAGGCTCGGACTGGCCCGCCCTGTCTCTGATAACTAAAGAGAGCCCTGACTACCTGCCTAATAACTAAAGGGGGCCCTGTCTACCTGCCTACAATCTAAAGGGTGCCCTGACTACCTGCCTAATAACTAAAGGGGGCCCTGTCTACCTGCCTACAATCTAAAGGGTGCCCTGACTACCTGCCTAATAACTAAAGGGGGCCCTGTCTACCTGCCTACAATCTAAAGGGTGCCCTGACTACCTGCCTACTATCTAAAGGGGGCCCTGGCTACCTGCCTACGAACTAAAGGGGGCCCGGCTACCTGCCTACGAACTAAAGGGAGCCCTGGCTACCTGCCTACTATCTAAAGGGGCCCCTGGTTACCTGCCTACTAACTAAAGGGGGCCCTGGCTACCTTCCTTACATCTAAAGGGGGCCCTGGCTACTGCCTACTATCTAAAGGGGGCCCTGGCTACCTGCCTACTATATAAAGGGGCCCTGGCTACCTGCCTACTATATAAAGGGGGCCCTGGCTACCTGCCTACTATCTAAAGGGGGCCCTGGCTACCTGCCTACTATCTAAAGGGGGCCCTGGCTACCTGCCTACTATCTAAAGGGGGCCCTGGCTCCCTGCCTACTATCTAAAGGGGACCCTGGCTGACTGAATACTATATAAAGCGGACCCTGACTATCTGCATACTATCTAAAGGGGGGCCCTGACTACCTCCAGCCTACGTAGCTGTGATTCACCAACACCTACCTACAGCCTACCTAACTGGGGCCTATTTATCTACCTGGGGTCTATTTACCTACCCACCCGTAGCTTACTTATCTACCTTATTTGGGCTTACCCACTAACCTGTCTGGGGCCAGCCTACCAACTCATCCTGTGGGGGTCTACCTATCTAAATAGGGCCTATCTAGCTACATAGAGTCTTGCCTACCTATCTGGTAATATAATTGTTAAGGGAGCAGCCCATAGCTGTAGCATAATCCCAGGGGGTTAGTCCTCTCCTCACCCTCCAACCCCTTAGGAGATTGTGCTCCTAAGCTATGGCTTGTATCCGCTCTCCCACCCCTGGGAAGTTTGTACAGAGGTGGGAAAAGGTAAAGAGGTGCTGGAAGAGTGAGGAGTCTAAGATATTTGTGTGTAAATTCTGCAGCGGTGAGTTGTGGCCGGGACAAGTCATCATGGCTGTGTGGAACGGATGCAGAAGAAAAGGGAATAAGACCGATTCATAAGAGAAGAGAACGACTCATCAGATGAGACGTCTCCGGTGAGTCCCTGATTTCAGGGGTTATTTTACTTCTATATTGGATCATTGCTGTATTCACTGTAATGTGATGTGACCCGAGCTGGTGTCTGACCTCTATGTGGCAGTGTTGTAGGTTATACCTGAGCTGGTGTCTGACCTGTATGTGGCCACCATATTTCAATGTTGTAGGTTATACCTGAGCTGGTGTCTGACCTCTATGTGGTCTCTATATGGAGGTGTTGAAGGTTATAACTGAGCTGGTGTCTGACCTCTATGTGGTTTCTATATGATGGTGTTGTAGGTTATAGCTGAGCTGATGTCAGACCTCTATGTGTTCTCTATATGGCGGTGTTAGAGGGTTATATCCGAGCTGGTGTCTGACCTCTATGGGGTCTCTATATGGTGGTGTTGCAGGTTATACCTGAGCTGGTATCTGACCTCTATGTGGTCTCTATATGGCGGTGTTATAGGGTTATATCTGAGCTGGTGTCTGACCTCTATGGGGTCTCTATATGGTGGTGTTGTAGGTTATACCTGAGCTGGTGTCTGACCTCTATGTGGTCTCCATATGGCGGTGTTGTAGGTTATGTCGGTGTGAATATAATTGTAGCGTACACTTGTCCCTGTTTGTAAAATTGAGGGAACACCTGACCCTGTAATAGGCGTTACACACTACTTTCTTGCTGGTGTTTATTTTAGCAGGTGGTGATGTGCGTGACCAAGGGAAATATGGAGGGGATATTGTATGTGGGTGGGGGGGGGGGGGTATGGATGGAGCTACTTAGCCCTGTGTCTATGATATGCTAGACTAACAAATGTGTGAGATACAGATATGTGACTCTCTTGCTATTGTACTACACAATACAGTTCTGTTTTGTACTGTATTATGTGGTAAAATGGGCGCATTTATGTCCGAGAGGGCGGTAATATTTTCATTTAAAGTAGGGTGGGCCACCGAGATCACCTCCCATGTGGGCCCCAGACTCCCCAGTCCGACACTGAGTACAGCAGACGGCAGCATAACAGGATTCACTGGGGAACGCACAGAAGAGCTTTACTAGGGAACGGATACCAACAACTGGGCATGGTGAGCAGGTAACTGAATCCCTAAAAGGCCTCTGGCAAAAGTGCAGTGGGAGTAACATTATTACCTGTTGTGTGCTGGCCCTTTAAATCCAGGAGACTGATTCGCGCACTTCTAGTGGCCGGTAGGTAAGGTGCATCTCACAGGAGGAAGATACAGAGGAGCGCACCAGCCGAGGAGAAAGCAAGTCTGGACCAGGTAAGTATGGGCAAAGTGGCAGCCAGGAGCTGGCGTGATCGTGGCCAGAGGTCCGGACCGCAGTGCGGAGTCTGCCGGCAGCCAGGTAACGGATGCAACTGTCAGACCATGGCATGTGCCATTACAATATATTTAATGTCAAATATATTTTTTAGCTTTTAAACTGTATGTCCACCTTTGGGGACCATTTTACTTCTAAATGATCAACAGAAACTTTTTATATAGATCAACTGTTTTACCTTACAGTACTTTTACACTGATTCTGATTTCAACATTTATGATTACAGGCCCATTTACAACAACTTCTATAACGTAGTAGAAACAGAATTTTTTTCCTAAATCAAAGTATTTCATACCACTTGTACTCTTCCCAGAATTCCAATCACCAGAAGAAGCTCTTCACAAATAAATCAGCAAGGAATGCCTGAAGATTTCAGATCTCAGAGTAATGCAATGAATATATAAAACTTAAAAAAAAATAATAATTATACAGTAAATCAATTGTAATGTATTATTAACATTGGACATATACGTTAAGTATCTATTAAACTGTTAAAGGTGTTGTTCATACCAGTATCAAAGTGACATGGCTAAGCGTATTTATGGTGTAGAACAGGACACATTTATAAAGTGCTCTGAGACACTTTGATACATACTGTCGGATCATAACCTATTTAAAACAGAGGTAGAACTGGCGAGTTGGCGCCAGGTTTATACATGTCCCCTATGTACGCATTCCCTGTTTCCTGTTCCATGTTGAAAACCTTGAGAAAGAAGACTAAAAGGGTGTAGCTTTTCAATACAGTTCTGAAAAACCTTCATCCCTTTGGTCATCTGATCTCCTGGGATTGACATAGCACTATTTCCTCTGTATAGAGATACACAAAACTACTGAGCTTCCTGTCAAACAGCTGAGGTGGAACTGCAGGAAGCCCACAGAAAATGTAATTATTAAACACCCAAGTGGTACAATAGGTAATATCCCAATATATAATGGGTTCTGACATTCTGAATCTATGAACACTTTGTAGGTTGTGCAGAGGTTGAACTTGTCTTTTCCAAATTTTTCTCAAGTGCACTCACAGTCAATACACACAAGAAAATAATTGCAAAATCTCAGTTTAATATTTAAGAGAATGCTTATGGATTAGAGTAAGGCTGCAGCCCATGCATCTTAAGTTTAAGATCCACATTTCTACATTAAAATATGGATGTTTATTTATTTATTTTTTTTGCAACCACATATTTTCTGAACATTAGTTTGTAAAAATGTATCATTTACCTTTTGCTTTGCAATATACAACTTTTTGTGCTTTACTATTACAGGTTGATTTTTTTTTTAGGTTTGACCTATTGGTTATACTGTACTCATACCACAATTATAAAATTGTATACAGTATTTATATGGCATTTAGGCTAACTTTTTTATTATGAACGCTAGGTAATTGCATTAGTTACCTTGTTGAGTTCTTACTTGTAATATACAGGACTAAATAAAAGTCTGCTACAAAATGTCCTCTACTGTAACTATTTTCAGTGTCCTGTGGCATTGAGAGTATCACTTTGGGGTATGGCAGAAACACTCATTTACTTATATTCAAATTTCTAAAATAAATACCTACTGCTAACAATTTGTTCCTAAGTCTAAATTTTTGTCCAGGTCAATTCTACATTATATTGTTTAGGGGTGAAACCTTATTTTTTTTTATATATATCCCTTTTGTTTCCTTCACAGAGACATTTAAAATGATAAAATTCTGGCTTTGTGAAGCACCCACGAGCTTCCTGCTCTTGATTTATTACTGAGTTTAAAATATAAATCCATCTTTAGTAGCCTATTTAGCTCCCCTTGGTGGTGTCTGCAGACATCCAGAAGTTTATCATTTAACTCTTTAGCTGTTTGAAGGAAAGCAACAGAGTAGAATTGTAGATGAATTATAAAAGAGCTCAAACTACATATACAGTTATAATATTAAATTCAGTAAATTTTTTGTAAAAAGCTATTCAGCATTTAATGATGAGTAATTTGAGATGTGTACATCTGTAAAGTTTTATTTTGTACCCCTGCAATGTACTCCACTTGTATAGCATTAGTAGGATGAAAACAAAGACAGTGATACCTTGAGATATCAGTGTCCCAAAATAGAAGTTTTTTTTTTTAAGATACAAGCAATTGTTTGGGCATTTTTTCCTTGAGATACAAGAAAAAATTTGACTTACGAACATATATTTCTAGATATCGAAAACAAGGAGACGCAGGTATACAGGTGCTTGCTTCTTGCCAGCGCTACATGGCATCACTGAACAGCACAGAATGTTTCTGAGCTCTAGAGCAGAGGGAATTATATTGGTGGGCATTCGCTAATTCCGGTTCGGGCCTTCTGAAGATGGAGACTTTGCTGGAACAGCATGGATGCTACCATGAGGAAAAAGAGCTTCTCATGGACGTAATGTCCAAGGAAATGGCCAAGGAAATTATGGCAAAAAAACCCAATGCAAGCAAACCTGTCCATGTAATGCCAGCTGTGCGGCTCCTCACATGCTGGCATATGTACACAGGTAGAAGGTATTACAATGTAGTCTACAATAATCTGGTATCTGCTGTACTGTGGTGCGATGACTAGTGTGAATACTGTATGTCGCTGACCCTAAGGGGTTCTTACACATCCTATACATATCTGGGCACTATTGAGGCATGGCTGTATGTGCAATGATATAGTACACATATAGGTAAACATAGGCGCCTTACGTGTACGCGTTAGATATGGGCATAGGTTATGGAAACTTTGGGCGGCGCACTGTTCCTCACTCGGGACATCAGCGGCCCAGATTGCTTAACATGGCAGTTGGAAGCCTTGTGACGGCTTCCATCACGGCCATGTTTTTAGTTTCACTACTTCCCCAGGCAGGAGGTAGTGAAACCACCATCATTGTACACCCTAAGGGATAGTCTACACAATGCATTAGACTGTATAAATGATCGTGCCTCCTAGTGGTCAAGCACCCTAGGGGTACTTAATGTTAATGTAAAAAAAAAATGTTTAAAAGTGTAAAAAAAATAAATAAAATTTAAAATCACCCCCCTTTCCCCATTTTACAAATAAAAAAATTAAATAATAAAAAGTTACACAGATCTTTTAAGATCTATTAAAATATAATGTAATTTATCCTGTACACCATAGAAGAAAACAAATGCCAAATGCCAAAATTGCATTTTTTTGGACATTTCATGTCCAATTGGAATAAACGTGATAAAAAAAGCTGCATTTATTCCACTCTGGAAGCAATAAAAAGTACATTTCAGGCTGCAAAAAATGAACTCTTACCCAAGTCTGTAGGTATTAGTACAAAAAGGTTTTTGGTCGCAGAAAATAGCGCCATGGCACAAATTTCCAAAATTTTTAATAGTACTGAAACATAATGAAAACCCTTCATGTTTGGTGTTAGCCTGTAGAATACAGATGACACATCATTGATAATGAAAAGTGAAAATCTAAAAAAAAAAACGCAAACATGGAGCTAATAAGTTTTTTTTTTTAGATTTTGACCCACTTAGAATTTTTTGTGGTTTCCCTGTATTTTCTATTGTACAGTGAATGACACCATTAGAAAGTACAACTTGCCTCACAAAATAAAAGCCCTCATTTGTCTAGGTAGGGGGAAAAATAAAAAGTTATGGATCTTGGAAGGTGACGAGGAAAAAAACGAACATGTCAATCAAAAAAAGTAAGGTCCTTAAAGGATTAAAGAGGAAAGTATGAAAATAAAATTAAGACATTATATACTGTCTGCGAGGCTATATCTACACAGCACAGGTTTACGTTGGATTTTCAGTGGATTCAGTATCTTGAATCCGCCAAAAATCCGCCGGTGTCCTGTGCTGCATAGACAGCAATAAAAAATATGTGCTGTACTCTACACAGCAAAAAATTTTTACCGCCGGTTTTAAAATCCTGCGGAATATTCAACATGTTGTAGATTCTACGGGATTGCCATTGGATTCCCGTACATTCAGTGTACAGGGATGACGATAAATCTGAAAACTGGCTTGTAGTTTTGTGGATGATGTTTTCCTATGTATATTAATATTGTGAATACTAAATATACAGGTGCACATGTTTATTGTTATTGCTTGTCTGTTTTGATCGCAAATGTTTTGTAAATGAGGATAAAATTTAGATTTATTAAATTTTATTAGTTTTTTACATTCAGGTGTAATTGATACCATTCAAAGAATATATAGCTGGAGAAAATGAAATGCAGAAACGATTTCACTGGGGTACTTTGAAACTAATGTAAAACTATTAAGCATAATACTGAACTGGTAACTTTGAATATGTAGTAACATAATAGTGATACAGTAATGGCTTAACTTGTAAGAAATAAACTTAATTATGTAAAACTAATCATTTATTGTCTCAAATAGGTATTTAATATTTATTAAATTGCTTGATATAAATATGCATATATATTTGTTTCTTGGTGTGTTTATATGTACATATTTATATGTAGACACAAAGTGGTATACATAGTTTTTGTCACAAATAGTTATTTAATATTTATTTTATTATTTATTTAATTGCTTAATTTATTTAATTGCTTAAAATAAGTGTATATGTATGTATTTACATATATTTGCAATGCTCTTTGTTGTGATTACAGGCAGACAACTTGGTGCGATTAGAGGGAAGAAAAACATTATATCAAACACACACACTCTCATTTAATTAATTTTCTTTTTTCAACATGTGGTCCATTTATGGAGGTATCTAACATAGAGGCCTCTCAAAGCTATGCCAGAGCTGGACTGGTCCCTAAAAAAAAATCAATGTTGCAAATTGTTTTGAAAATGTGAAAAATGTATGCTAAATTTCTAAGCCCCCTGTCATTAAAAGACATTTAACAAATTATGCCAACCCACAGTAAATATATGGTAGATGTTAGTTAGAATCTGAAACAGAAATTTCTGAACTTTTAAAATGTTAATTTTTTCCAAAATGTCATGATATTTTTCACAAGTAAACAAGTATTGTATGGACCAAAATTTCTTACTAACTTAAAGCACAATGGGGCACGAGAAAACAGTCTCTGAATCACAGAGATAGGTATAAGTGTCAAAAAGTTATTCTCACATAAAGTGACACATGTCAGATTCCAAAAATGGGGTTCTGTCAAGGAGGTCAAAACTGGCTACAATGGTAAGGGGTTAAGTACTGGAAACAGAAAAAAAGTTAAATTCTGTGTGATATATGAAGGTGAGATTTAGGTTTTATATCAGAGATGTTGAGCTATGCAATACTTAAAGCAGACATGTCAGTTCTAATGTATGTGCATGTTTGTGAGTGGTTTGTACCTAGCATGTGCTCTATGTGCGAGTGGCACTGAGGGTACAGGAGTTCAGACATCATCTTACACTGGAGCTCTTTGTTTCATGCGTTACAGTACATTTACGGGTGAAGGTGCTTGTATTTTTAATGTAAACCAAATGCAATAACAAGTTTTGTAATGGACCACATGTTGAAAAAACAAAATGAATTAAATAAGAGTGTGTGTGTTTTTATATAGTGTTTTTTCTTCCCTTTTACTCATATGAGAAGTTAGTAAGATTGTAACATGTCCCTATTTTATATATTTTTTTTCTTTTAACATAACATTTACAAAGACTTTTCCTCTTCTTACATCCAAAGACTTACATTTGTGCCGGATTTTAATAAATCCCATATAAACCTTGTTGTCTTTTTTTGTTACTAACCTCCATCAAAGCACAGTTGTGTTCCATGATATTGTATATCAGTCATAATTTAATTCTCACTTTAAGTGCATTTGTAGTGTGTTGCTTTTGTGTTATATTCTTTAAATAGAGAGAAAGATATGCTACTTTGTCATAAAGTATGTCATTATAAACAGGAAGGAATTCTAGCTAATGTCAGAAGTGTCTTTAAAGTTACAACACAAGAGAAACAACAAAATGACACATTTTACTTTCAAAAGAGTAATGGAACATCAGTAAAGAATACTACTGGTTATTCCCCAAAAATGAATATAAAAGCTTTCTAGCTTGCAATGATAGGATCTAAGTACATATATTAGATCCAAGGTGTTCTTATTCTTCAATTTGAAGTATCATGCTGTTTTGTCTCTATCAAAAGTCACTTTTTACTAAAGCATATTGTTCTATCTGGTCAGATTCCTAACCTTTTGGAGACAAGGTGAAAGCTCAAACTTTTTGTAAAGTATACCTATTCTTTATTAAAATATCTGAGATGATTTATTCAGTCAGACCATCATCTACTCATCAGCAGGAGAACAAGGTAAGAAGGAATTATATCTTTTCTAGCATAACACTTAACGTGCAGCATTTTGATCTAAAAGGCAGAATTGTCCCTTTGAGTAAAATAAAAAAAAATAGCAATGCTGAGTGTAAAACCTGTTACGAGAGAGACCTCTTGTGGCCCAAATAAAAATGAATATTAATCCTTTTATGATTTGGCGTGTATTTTTTTCTTTCTTCTTGAAGTAGAAAAAAAAATGAAATAGAGATAAAAGTGTTTACAATGAAATAAGGTAGTAAAAATATATCATGCACTGTACTAGACAACAAGCTCTCCGACAATGATGTTAGGCTGGAGGTGATATGTATTATGGCAAGCACACATTCATATCATGCATGAGAATTCAAGATAAGTGATACATGCAAATTTAGATGAGTGTTTTATGAACACTGTGATCATTTTATATACTTAAGAAAATATCATTTCTATCCATTATATTAATTCCTGACTAAATATAAATAATATAAATGTATCTCACAATTACTATTCAACAGATGTTAATTTAAAATGCCTGCTGTCTTGATCTCCTATTTGCATTCACTATAGTGTACATTACAATGACCTTCTATGCCATGTAAATATCTATCTATCTATCGATCTATCATCTATTTATCTATCTATCTATCTATCTATCTATCTACTTATGCTACATGGTTTATCTTGCTTTACGCCTGCAATTTGTCACACATGGTTTTAATAATATGGAAAGGAATTGTGACGTCAGAGGTCAGTTCAATCCTTAATGAATTTCAACAGACGTTGCAGCATAATGCTTAACACTTGAAAACATTTTTATAATGTGACAACATTTTCAGCAGAGTATAATGATTCTCAGTGTTTGTCTCAGTATTTCGCCAAAGGGCTCCTATTATAAACATGTCTTATTATGGCTCATTATAATAGCTGAGACATGTAGTTAAATTATGTAAATCCTTCTTATTGTTTGGGCTTCTAAACTAGGAATCGCATTCATTTCAATTTATCTGTATTTCTAATATTGATTTTATTCATTTTGCCTGTAAACAATATCTGTTTCTTCCGTCACATCTGATACAACTTATCTTTATTAGCACTTATTATTTGCTCTTTATATTTCTGTAGATATAACAGATAGAACAATTGCAGATTATCTTTTTAAAGGGGATGATAAACATTTCTTTTTAAGATTTCCTTGATTTAGTGATTTAATTTAGAGCACATTAAAATAAAAGTTGGATGCATACTTTCTTCCCTTCAACCTGTGCAATGTGCTACTGCGAGATAGACTTCTATTACATAGAATAAACACAAGTGTTTTCAATTTACATTATAGCTGAATGGGGAACATTTAAAGCATAGACTGCTGGGAAGAATTAAAGAATGGTATGTATTCACATGGGGACACCAAATCCAATTTTGATATCTCTGTGCCAGGATTGACGAAGTACTGTATCCCTCTAATTACAGGAATACAGAATTCTGCTTTTTCTGTGGCTAAATAGATTCAGTCTGAATTATACCTGGATTTAATCTTTCATAGATCCTAAGGAATTTGCATATACAAAAAAAGAGATGAATTGGCCACACTGCTCTGTGCCACTTTGTGGGAATAAGGGAAATAACTAGGATTTTTATACACCAAATCAGGTTGAATTGGTCAAGCAGCTTGTGCTGTCACGGGGTATCTTTATTATTTCTAATTTCTGCTTTCACTTTCAATCTTGTTATGTTTTTAATGTTACAGCTTTAAATTTGACATAAAAAGTGACATATTTGTTTGCTTACATTTTCAAATATTTGTATCTATTTTCTACAATTTTCTATGCTACAATGTAGTCGTTCCATAGTGTTTAATGAATAAATCAGCATACTGATGTTTGCTCATATTTTAGTATTCTTTAATACAAAACGGAAATATATTTCAAGTCAAAAAATTTGAATATGCATTATCACGTTATAATCTGCAATAGTATAAAGAAATTATTAATATTTAAAGGAGTTAAATAAAAAGTCAGATAATCATATAATGTTATATTAATGAATTATAATAAAAGCTGAAAAAGAAATAATCATTTAGTGTATTCTTGAGACCAAAAAAGAATAGCTAAAATATGTAACTATTGCAATTTCTTTTATCTATTGTAAGATTTTTCTTAAAATTTTATATTGTCCTAAATTTTGCTTTCCGCACAGTGTTCATTTTCTGCCACTTTGATTACTGTCAAGTTAAGATATACCAAATGCATTTTTGGTGTCCATGTACCATGATCTGAAATTTACACCAGCCATGAGATTCTTGCCAAACCTTACCCACTTTTTGGAAAGCAATGTAAGTAATTTTTTTCTTAAATCGAAAAAAGTTGCAAATTGTTGCCCATATCAGACATGCACCAAACTTTTCCCCCTAAAGTACTTAGGGAGACATGTATGAAACTAGGTGCATCGAAGTTCATTTTCTCATCTATTTTAATGTGTATAATGCACCTGAATGTATGAAAGTGGTTTTTGTGTGTTCATAAATGGTGTGTAAAGTTCGACGCGCCTCGTCTGTGTCTTTGGCGCATTATGGAACTTAGATGCATAAGTAATGTGCCTAAAATGTATTAAGGTTAAAGACAGACTGGAAATAAGAAAAATCATTAGAATAGCATGTCAATAGATAGAAACTATGGTACTTATCTTGCTTGGTGGACCACAGATCCCAGCAAGACCTGTGTTGTGCTGACTCTTGCTGTATGTAGAATAAAGGGTGAGAGCAGTAAAAATACATTTCAAATTTAATGTAGTAAAAATTAAAAAATTCTAAATCTGAACACCATAATTAGTGGGTTATTTAATGTAAAATGAGTTTTATATTCTTTTAATTTTAAATACATTTTATCGGAGATATTTTTATATTTTTGGTATATTCTATATTTTTACATTAATTTTATATGATATATAATAAAAAATGTTTATTAAATTTCAATAATTTAATGTGATATAGTTTGATAATGATCAGAAATTACTTTTTATTATTGTACTGGTATAAGTTGAGAAATATTGACATTTTTTTCCCTAACAGCAAATCCAGCTCCATTTCGACTTCTCAGGCTCAGGCAGACCACATTGAAATAGGTCTGTCTGTCTGTCCGAGCAGTAATGCGTCTAGTTTTGCTGAACCACATTCATATATGTGCCTACTAATACGATTGTGGTGCACCACGCCCCCAGAACGGTCCCAGAATGCCGCCTTATGTTAGGCACATTAAAAAGTGTCAAGTCTTACGAACAATGCGCATAACACATTCATTATGCACATTAGACTTCGTAGCCATCTCACTTTGGCACATTTGATGCCAGAAAAGGGTGAAAAATATGTCTCCCTTAATTCCTCAAAGAGTGCTTGGGTTTGCGGTGTTTTGGAGCTTAGTGCAATGTTTGTCAATGATGAAATTATGAATTTGTTTACATACATTTTCTCCAGACTTCTCAATAGAAAAAACAAACTGAAAAGTGCTTATAAAAAAATATACAATTTTAAACAATGCACTAAAACTGCACATAAAAATGCCATAAAATGCTAAAAACTGCACTTATTTACTTGAACTTTAACATACTACAAAGAACACTATGTAAAATAAATACAATGACAGCACAAATTTCCATTGGGCCTCCATGATGACTATAGTGCATGGTCTGGATTATTTTTTTTACAATTTACACTTCATCACCATGTAAGAACTGAACCTCAGTTACTTAGATATGAATGGTCATAACTCCATTTGCTCAAATAATTGTATGAGTGGTTCCAGTAGTTGGACACTACCAATCAGCAAGTCATGGTGGACTCTAGCAGGGTGCATTTCTTTAAATTACAAAAGTCCAGTATTGTCTACTTCAATTACTAATTAATTAGAGAAGAAAAGTATAAACCCACTTCTTAAATTAGCTCTTCAGGTACATATTTTAAACAAATGCTTGAACTGGTAAAAATGACATATATCAAAGAATAGAATAGTCCAATAATTTGTTTCCTCCACATAGCACAAGTGTAAATAAATCAGGCAACACCTTTTAGAGGGTAACTGGGTTTATAAGATGGTAAACTAGTTCTCTTCTTCAGACATGATGCTGACATCATGTTATCAGACATCATGTCTGGTAAAGAGAGCTCCTAATATTGAAAGCTCACCATCTAATATACTGAGTTAGCCTCTAAAAGGTATCGCCAAATTTTTTCTAATATAGAATAGAAATAGAAATATCCCACTGCTTTTAGGGACACCTGAGATGATATGCTTGAGAACTATTTTCCAAGTTAACCAATAAAACAATGAATGCAGGTGTAGACTATATTACAGTAACTGGTAAAGAACTACAGTATGTAGAAACTGCAAAATAATGCCTTAAGTTTAGTGTTATTTGTACATATGTGATAGAATAAGATATACCAAATTAGAAAAAAAATATACAAACACAGCATTAAAATATGTATACCACCTGAGTCAAGTTTTGAAGAATGACATAAAAACGAGAATGTTCTTTATATTTTTAAAGTTATAATTTAAAAAAAAATTATACTTGTGAATAAAGGTTTAACATAGCAGCGACTGTATTTTAAATCTGGGTAATAAGTTGTTATAACTCACTTGTTATGAATTAGTGTTGATAGTAGATCAAAAAATAAATTCTCAAGCTGATTGGCACAGAATCGCACAGATTATTACCAATATGTATATATTTTAACTGCATGCAGATTCAATTAAATAATTATACTCTTGTGAGTTAAAGGGAGGCCTGAGCTCCCTGCCCCAATATTCAGTGCTTCTTTCAAAATGCTGGCAGTATACCTTTGTCATAGAGCTGCCTGAGTCCTTCACCAGGAATCAGGCCTGGTTAGAAAAGGCCATACGTTTATCTCGAAATAATAGCGTATTAATGGAGACAGGTGAGAATAGTTTACTTAGACAGTAGTAAAATGATTGCAGCTTGCCATAGGCATCGATCCACAAGAAAGGACTAATTAGGTGCTCCGTTTACTTAGGCAGGAGGCAGTTGTGTATGTTTCATTTCTGGTCACACTGTATATTATAATTAATTTCAAGGGGAATGGTGTATAATTAATTTCTGAGGTTAAAGTGTGTATTACATATTATTTCAGGGGGCACAGTGTAGATTATTATGTTCTTCAGGGATGCTTTATATTATATAGTTACTTATTTCAAGGGTTACAATGTATTATTTCTTTCTGGAGACACTGTTTAAAATATGTTTGTTTCTGGGGCACTGTCTATATAAACATTTATTTTGGGTAGACAGTATGTGATATTTATTTTTGGGGGTACAGTGTATATCAGAATTCATAGTAGAAGGCACAGTGTTCAAATAATTTTCAAGGCACAGTGATTATTATTTCAGGTACCCAGTCAGGGCCAGACTGAGAATGAAAAGCAGCCCTAGAACAAAGCCCCCACCAGCCCACATAAAATATTCACTTAAAAGATTTCCCTTGTTGTCGCACATTGCCACTTTCTAAAATAAACAGGGTGCTTTCACACGGAGCCTTTTTGGTGCATGTTTGATGTGTTTTTGGATGCGGTTTTTGTGTAGAAAGGCACAGCAGTTAATGCTTTATGTTTCTACACAAAAAAAGCATAAAAAAACGCACCAAAAACCACTCCGTGTGAAAGCACCCTAAACACAAGCAAGAAAGAAAATGTGGTGCAGGGAAACCCCTAATCACAGAGTCATGTGTGCATTTGATTTTCAAGGACAAACCTACACTGCCACTGTACAAGCACCAATATAACCTACAACACTGCCAAAGTGGTAAGATCACCAGCAATCACAGATCACCAGTAGTCAGGTCACCATCACATGAATACATCACTGATTCAACACAGAAATAAAATTACCCCTGACATCAGGGACTCACAGATGGCGTGATCTCCGATTGGAGTTGTTCTCTTCTCCATTATTTCTTCTCTGATGAGTTGTTCTCTTCCCTTTTTTTCTCCATCCGGTACAGAAAGCAATGTCTTCTTCTCCTGGCCACTACTCATCCCTGTAGAATTTACCACAAAAACATCTTAGACTTCTCTCTTTTCCAGCACTTTTCTATCAATTCCCACCTCTGTACATACTCCCTTATCATAGAGCCAAAAATAGTAATAGTGCTCCCTTTGGTGCCCTAGACAGTAATTGTACCCCAAACAGCATAGGTTAGACCCTAAAAATTAGAAATGAAAAAAGTCAGATAAGTGGCATGTAAATAGGTAGACCCCCATTAGGTAGGTAGTCAAGCCCCCACCCCTCCCTCAGTAGGCAGGTAAGTATAAAGACCTCCTAAAACAGGTAGATATATAGGTCCTCTTACAATATAGGTAAATAGGCCCCCTCAGTAAGTTTACAGATTTATTCAGTAGGTAAAGAGCTATATAATACACAATTAGGTAGCCCCTCAGTGGTTATATAGATCCCCTCAGTAGTCAGATAAGTATAAAGGCCCCCCAGTAGGTAGGGAGGTATATAGTCCCCCCTTAGGTATCTATATAGACCTTCCCAGTAGGTAGGTATACAGGGTCCCCTCATAAGGTAAGTATATAGGTAAACAGGGCCTCCCCATCAATTAGGTAGGTAGGCAGGGCCTTTCCCATTAATTTGGTAGGTAGATAGGGTCTTCCCACAGTAATTAGCCAGGTTGATAGGGCTGGCCCCAGTAACTAGCCAGGTAGCTAGCGCTGCCCCCAGTAATTAGCCAGGTAGATAGGGCTGCCCCCAGTAATGAGCCAGGTAGAGTCACCCCCAGTATTTATCCAGGTAGGGCTGCTCCCAGTAATTAGCCAGATAGGGCCGTCCCCAGTAATGAGTCGGGTAGGGCTGCCCCCAGTAATAAGCCAGGTAGTGCCGCCCCCAGTACTTAGTCAGGTAGGTCTGCCCCCTGTAATTAGCCAGGTAAGGCTGTCCCAAGTAATTAGCCAGGTAGGGCTGCTCCCAGTAATTAGCCAGGTAGGGCAGCCCTCAGTCATTAGCCAGGTAGAGCTGCCCCCAGTAATTAGCCAGGTAGGGCCGTCCCTGGGTAATTAGCCCCCAGTCATTAGCCAGGTAGGGCCGCCCCCAGTAATTAGTCCCTAGTCATTAACCAGGTAGGGCCAGTCCCAGTAATTAGCTCCCAGTCATTAGCCAGGTAGGGCCAGTCCCAGTAAAAAGCCCCCAGTAATTAGTCAGGTAGAGCCAGTCCCAGTAATTATCCCCCAGTCTTGAGCCAGGTAGGGCCAGTCCCAGTAATTAGCCCCCAGTTATTAGCCAGGTAGGGCCGCCTCGAGTAATTAGTTATCGAGAAGCCCATTAAAAAAAAAATACTCACACGTTGTCTTTCTTTCCTTCCTCTTCTCTTCATCCAGAGCAGGCTGCACTTACAGCCTAGTGCGGGCTGTGGAGTTGTTGCCTCCAGAAGGCTGAACGGCCAGGATCAGAAGATTCTGGCTGTTCTGCCTGAGCCGCCACCTACACCACGCAGACAGCGACCATGATCTCTGCATAGCTGGGTCTGTGATGCAGCCGTGTGGCGAGGGGGGCTTATTGGCCCCCTGGCACAGGGGTCCGGTCATGTATGTGACTGCTGCGGCCCCTGCAGCTGCGCCATAGACTGGCGCCAGTACTCGGCCCACCAGGGGGAAACACTAGTCCGGGCCTGGACACAGTACTATAAAGCAATTCATGTTAGGTTGAGCACAGTGTATTATTAATTTCAGGAAGGACAGTACATATTAGTATTTATTTATAAAAGCACTATACACTATATATAATTATTTATTTTGTATAATTTTGTATAATATTATTCATATTTGGAGCACCATGTAAAAATCATTTCAGAGGGCACAGATTAGATTATTATTTATTTCAGGAACACTTTGCCTTATACAGTAATTCATTGTAGGGAGCATTTTGGATTATTGATTTCTGGGAGCATTTTTTATTGTGAATTATGATTTATTTCAGGAACTCTTTGTATCATGAAGTAAATTATTTCAGGGATGTATTATTAATTTCTGGGGGCAAGGTATATATAATTATTAGTATGTGGGTGCAAAATATATAAAATTATTCATTTTTGAGACAGAATATATTATAATTTATTTTAGGAGACACAGTGTATAAATCATTTTAGGGGCACAGTATAGATAAATTAATTCAAGGGATACTTTCTATTATACAGTAATTCCATCACGGGAGCACAAGGTATTATCAATTTCTAGGGGAACTATTAAAGGGGATGAATGCCAATGTTTGACATCTATGTAAACTTCAGCTATGTTAACTATGCACTGTTGCTATGGATGCTTTGTTTAAAGCCAGTGCCTCTATTTTAGTTTTTTTGGATGCTCAAAATACCTTGTGATTTTTATTGTTCTTTATTATTGATGTTTGCAATATTTTTTTTATATATTGCACTTTTTATTCTTCATTATATAAGAGATGCTGGGTATATTTATTCTATTGTACTCTATTATATCTATTTACATGGACTCTTGTTATTATGCTAGAGGCCACTGAGGGGCTAATATTCTCTGCTCATCTATGGGGTAGCAAGTATTACCAGTGTTAAAGATTTTTAATGGGTTTCAATGTTTAATTTGGTAATAGATATAATTTAAATAACTTTTGACTTTTGGGTGCACACTTTCTCTAAGTATGGTCCTTTCTTCTTTGATACAAATCTAAGAGCAACAAACAAAAGGGTTGTCTACCTATCAATAATACTAAAACTTAGCTTTTAATGAATATACAATAAAACTATGTCTAGTATAGCCCAAATCTAAACCTATATCTAAAAACACACATAACGCCTACCTAACAGACGCAGAGCAGCCGCCCAGATAAGGGTGACTCCACTTGGAACCTATCTGGTATCAAAAATATATGTCCCTAGTTGTTCACAATAAACAAGCCTCATCAGAGACCAAATCCCTACCCACACGTCAATCTATCCAGAAACCATGGTTTCTACTCTGCCATGAGGGTATAGAGACATTGTTTTGGCCAGTAACCCGTGCTACAAACACCATGTATTACCGATGTCGGAGCATGGGACATTGGTAGTATCAATAGATGCATGGGTCCGTGAGTATTTTAACCCCGATATCATGTAGGATAGTAGTGACAATTAAATGGGACCACGGTGACTATATTATGTATTCCATATTGGCTCATCTATCTCTGACTAAATAATGTGGGGATATCTGAACAGTTACGGAGTTATATCTTTCTTCAGGAATCCATGATAGTCCCAGGATAGCTAAGGGGATGTGAAGTCCCTGATTAACCCCAGCCATTAGAGAAAGGGGAGAAACGCGTAGGTCAAATTTATTGGGACAGTATATCTTTACTATTTTTATTTAGGGCAATATAGGGACAAAAATAGTGGATCAGGATATTGAGGTATCAAATCGGTATCAATATAGGATCTAATAGTGATGTGTTTGTGATACTGTAGATATACTGGTGTTCTTGGTGTACCAAGAGACCAAAAAAAATTCGAGACAAACTGGTAAGAGCTGACATAGGACCATCCTATCTAACAACATCTCAACCCACTTTACATATTTTGTAGCATCTTGGTACAAATTAGGATCTGGTTTTGGAATTTATGTATATCTGAATATGCACATTTTATGATTCCCCAATGCTTACGTAGGATATTAAAATGTGCATATCCAGATATACAAGAATTCCAAAACCAGATCCTAATTTTTCCCAAGAGACCACAAAATATTCAAGACAAACTGGTAAGAGCTGAAATAGGACCCTCCTATCTAACAACATCTCAACCCACTTTACATACCCAAAAAACAGAGACTTTTCCATGTCTACACTGTGTACACTGCTTGAACGTTATTAAGGTTTCATATGTGCTCCACCTTAGAACTGGTAAAAGATTTGAGATCAAAGTATTCTTTACTTGTGATAGTACCTTTGTTGTATACACAATCAAGTGTCCATGCGGTCTCCTCTACGTAGGGGAAACAACTCAACACATAAAAGACTGGATTTCCAACCACAAGTCCACTATACGTTGGTAAAACTTGGCTCTCAATTCCACACCACTTTACACAATCAAAACATAACATTTCACAATTAAGATATCAGATTCTTGAACAGGAACCCCCCCTCAGAAGAGGTGGTAATCGCACAAAGTTGCTCAAACAATGTGAATCCTTTTAGATACACACTCTGGATACACTACATTCTGGGGGTCTCAACAGAGAATGTGATTACTTGTTTTCTTAGTTTTTTCCTTCTTTTTACAGCTTCGAAAAGGACCAGAGACATCATCAGGGTGAGATACCGCTACATATTACACACTCTTTCTCAGTCCTGTACATATTCCTTCTTTTCATTGTCATCTTCCTTCTTTATTTTATTTGACCATCCTTATATAATTTTATTTCATCATACTTTTTCATCTTTTATTGCTCCTCTTTATATCTTTCTTTAGCTTTTCTATATATACATCACACCAAACATTCTCTTTTTTATACTCATACTTATTATTTTTACCCTTGTCATTTAGTCATTCCTTTCTTTATCTAAATCCTCTTTTTCTCCTTATGTTCTTTACTCTATCCTTCTCTATTCACCCTTCACTCCCATTTAAATTATTCTCTTTACATTCATCATACACATTCCGTTTCTTTATCCCCCTTAGAGGTACTCTTGGCTTCTTCTCTATTCACTACATGCTCGCAGACGCGACTCCCGTGCCTGAGCAATCATTATGGTTCTCTCCGAAGTGTGGGGCCCCTGTGCGAAGATTCCTCGCAGCTGCCATAGCTACTTTCTCATGCACATGCACCACAGCTCGGCATGATCGTGCACTTCCTATTTAGGGCGTGAGACAGCCAGCGCTCCTGCATTCCAGCAGCTGCGGGCGCATTCTACCACACTCATCTTCATTTCTCAACAGTGGTATTTTTCTTACCCATATCCTCCACATCCCATATAGGGCTTTCTGTATAGGGTATAATAGGGTATGTATATATATATTGTTTATGTTATCATAAACAGTTATCTGTGCCATAGTCTCTTCTGAGGTCTTTTGATATATGGCCAGGCTCAAATAAAGGGGTTTTCTCCTTACTACCAACTGACCTTTCATTAAGCACATATATGTGTCCCACGTGTTATGCATTATATCAGTGACTACATTCTTTAACTGGATATCACGTTTTATGTCATATATTGTGTAGCTCTATGTGAAGAGTAGATTTTTCTCTGTAGACTTTCATTAATCATGTTTCTATGTATATATATTTTATGTTGTAGGGCTGTACATATTGGTTTGTTAATGTATATATTTGTCTTCTTTTAGTGACGGTTATGAATAAGTTCTTGTTGACTGAAACATCGATTTTTGTCACACAAACAATTGTTTCTTGAATGGAGCACCTTTGATGGAATAAAAATATTACCTAAAAGCATTAAAAAATTGAGTGCTGTTGATACTCTTTTCCGATATTTATGGGACTGCTCTTCCCATCATCTAGCACCAGTTATTCATAGTATTTACCAGTGCGTGCTGCATATATATGTTAATTCTATTACATGTTTTTGGATATGTTTTCTGGACTGCAAAAACTTATATCTATTGCTTCTATGGACTTTTCAATGTGTAAAATGGATCAAGAATTGACATCTCAACTCTTTGAACGTATCCGTTTAACGCAATGCAAAAACTGAACGACGATACGTGTTTTACATTGAAATCAATGTAAATCACACTTGAACATTGTTAAATACGTTTTGGTGTCAGTTTTTTGGCACATAAAACAAACACCATGTGAACATACCCTTAATGTCGCCATTATTTATTTAATTTAATTATTATCATTATTTCTTATAATTATTTATTATTTATTTAATTTAATTTTAAATGCTAATAATTTTAAATCTTAAATTTTATATTACTGCTAACTTTTCTAAACGTATAAAATGTGTTTATTAAGTGCGCAAATTGATCAAGTTGTGTATGTCCATCCACACTTTCAATGTGACCTCATCAGGTGGGGCTCTAACTCTAGATTAACCTTTCTGTGTGCTAAAGCCTCTAAGCATTTAGGGTAACAGGCTGTAACACTCCACCTACTTTGGCCTCTGCACTCTATCCATGTTTCCCGAGGTCCTTGTTATGAAAGTAAATGTTGACTATTGCCCTGATTACATGCAAGCTTTGGCCCACAGAGAGGCGAATCTAGAGTTAGGAACCAATCTGATGAGGTTTCCTGAACGCAGTAGATAGGCATACACAACTTGATCATTTACAACAAAATAATGATTTGTGACCAAGGACTGTATCTAACAACAGGCTCCAATCCACAATGAAATATACAAAAATATGGAGAATGGAAATAATTAATACTTAACATTTGATAAATAAATCCACAATTAAAACAAGTGTAGCTACCTTAAATCCAAAGGCGCTATTACGGCTTAAAGCGCAAACAAAACCATAAGGCCATGCAAAACACAAGTACCAGAAATAAGGTATCCTGGTGCCAAATATGTGCAGTGATGCAAGACAATACAGGGGACAGCTGACCCTATAACACCCTTCAGCACCAAGGCCTACAAAAATCTTATAGCCTAACCTTGGAGAACCCGTCCCAAAAGAGACAACCCCGACTGGAACCTTGTGAGGACCCTTGCCCTTATACTATAGGGCAAAAGAGGTATAATAGCACTGTTACCTACTTTAATAGGGTACTAGAGCCAAACAATCATTCAGGTGCTATCTTGCATATAATAAGGATACTACCTGTAATAGTGATCATCTCAGCATATGGCTCCACAGTCACCTAAAAGATGGTTGGAAGCAGCATGTGGCTGCGCCAACTTGTCCTGCCAGTCAGTAACGTCAGCTGGCAGGACAAGTTGGTGTAGCCTGTAGGATTTTTGCAGGCCTTGGTACTGAAGGATGTTATAGGGTAGGCATCCTCAAACTGCGGCACTCCAGCTGTTGGGAAACTACAACTTCCATCATTCCCACTGTCATGGATTATATAAATGCATGATGGGAATTGTAGTTTCCCAACAGCTGGTGGGACGCAGTTTGAGGATGCCTGTTATAGGGTCATCTGTCTCCTGTATTGTCTTGTATCACTGCACAGTTTTGGCACAAGGATTCTATATTTCTGGTACTTGTGTTTTGCATGGCCTTATGGTTTTGTTTGTGCTTTAAGTCGTCATAGCACCTTTGGATTTATGGTAGTTCCATTTATTTTATATTTATTAAACGTTAAGTTATATTTCCATTCTCCATATTTTTGTATTGTTCCACTGGATCAACACTATAGCACAGTATGCTGAACTGGATGGATGTTAGTCTTTTTTTGGCCTTACAAACTATGTAACTATGATTATGTGCTTGTGAGGCAGCTGAGAGCTGGTAGGTTTAGGGTGGTATGCGTATCACAGTAACAGGCTGCAGCGGCTGGTTTTACCTTGGCTGGCTATGAAACATGGGGGGACTTTTTTATATTATTTATTTATTTAAACTCTATAGATAGTAATTATTCTCTGATTAATAAATAATTCAAATAAAAAAATGTAGGGTACCCCCACTCTTCATAACCAGCCAAGGTAGAAACGGGATTTGCAGTCTTAAACTCTCAGGATGGAAAGGTCTCTTCCAAGCCTAGAAATAGCACCCTGCAGCTGCCCCAGAAGTGGACTATCACATTACATAGTATTTGTCTGACAGCTACAGGAAGTTTTCAAGTACCTCTTGTGTATTGGATACTGGAGTAATAGTGAGAGGGGGTACATTTCAGCCTTGTGGTGAGAAAAAACAAAGGTGGTTGACATCAAAATGTGTATCAGGACTAGAGATGGGCAAATTTCTCCAAAATTCGGTTCGGTCACTTCGCCGAATTTTCCGCCAAAATTCATTTCGGTCCGAATTACTTCGGCACAAATCGCGTTAAAAAATGACACAGTGTGGAGGTCACGACAGCAGTCACAGCAGCAGCATGAGGTCAGACAGTGGCACAATGACATTCTGGAGGTGGCAAAAACAGGAGTAGGCCACAGAGTGGCACAAGGACAGAGAGTGGAGGTCACGACAGCAGCCACAGCAGCAGCATGAGGTCAGGCAGTGACACAATCACATTCTGGTGGACGCAAAAACAGGAGTAGGCCACAGAGTGGCACAATGACACAGTGTGGAGGTCACAACAGCAGCAGCATGAGGTCAGGCAGTGGCACAATGACATTCTGGAGGTGGCAAAAACAGGAGTAGGCCACAGAGTGGCACAATGACACAGTGTGGAGGGCACGGCAGCAGCAGCATGAGGTCAGTCAGTGACACAATCACATTCTGGAGGTGGCAAAAACAGGAGTAGGCCACAGAGTGGCACAATGACACAGTGTGGAGGTCACGACAGCAGCAGCATGAGGTCAGGCAGTGGCACAATGACATTCTGGAGGTGGCAAAAACAGGAGTAGGCCACAGAGTGGCACAATGACACAGTGTGGAGGGCACGGCAGAAGCAGCCTGAGGTCAGTCAGTGACACAATCACATTCTGGAGGTGGCAAAAACAGGAGTAGGCCACAGAGTGGCACAATGACAGAGAGTGGAGGTGACGGTGGCAGCAGCATAAGGTCAGGCAGTGGCACAATGACATTCTGGAGGTGGCAAAACAGTAGTAGGCCACAGAATGGCACAATAAAACAGTGTGGAGGTCACGACAGCAGCAGCCGCATGAGGTCAGGCAGTGGCACAATGACATTCTGGAGGTCGCAAAAAAGTATTAGGCCACAGAGTGGCACAATGACAGAAAGTGGAGGAGACGGTGGCAGCAGCATGAGGTCAGGCAGTGGCACAATGACATTCTGGAGGTGGCAAAAACAGGAGTAGGCCACAGAGTGGCACAATGACACAGTGTAGAGGGCACGGCAGCAGCAGCATGAGGTCAGTCAGTGACACAATCACATTCTGGAGGTGGCAAAAACAGGAGTAGGCCATAGAGTGGCACAATGACACAGTGTATAGGTGACCGCAGCAGCAACAACAGCAGCAGCAGCATGAGGACAGAGAGTGGCACAATGACACAGTGTGGATGTCACGGCACCAGCAACAGCAGTAGCAGCATGAGGTCATAGAGTGGCACAATGGTAGAGTGTGGAGGTGGGTGGCAATACCAGTCCCTGGTAAAGATGGTTGGTGGCAGAAGGAGGAACTGGCAGCAGATGTGTGGCATCAGGCGGGTGGCGGCATCAGAATAGTGGCTGAGGCAGGTAGTTTGAACCCAGACTCATTTCTCACAGTTTGGGTGAGGCGTCATGGCTGATGTAGTCTGACGCCTAAGGCATTGGTGTGTGGAAATCCTGACCGATCCACGCCTGATTTATCTTGACAAAGGTCAGTCGCTCCACATTTCCCGTGGACAAGCGGGTTCTCCTTGGGGTAACAATGGCCCCCGCCGCACTGAAGACCCGCTCTGATGCCACACTACTGGCCGGGCAGGACAGCTTCTCCACTGCAAACTCGGCAAGTTGCGGCCACACATCCAGTTTGGCTGCCCAGTAGTCCAGCGGATCTTCTAACTGGGGTGGCAGAGTGCTGTCCAAGTAGGCCACCACCTGTTGGTTCAGGAACTGCTCCAGGTCCTGCTGCTGCTGCTGCCGGCGACTGCCCTCCACACTAGGCAGGTGAAGGAAGCTGCTCATCAGTGACTCCAGACTTAGGTTGCTGCTGATGGAGCTGGTACTGCTCCTACCCCCCCCCCCCCAACTTCCCCCAGCAGCCGCGGCAGTAGTACGTGAGCGCTGAAGAACTCACCGGTCAGACCTGTCAGAGGAGGGACGATGCCGCACATAGGCAGCGGCCAACTGACTACGGAGGATTTCCCTATAGTATTTGAGTTTGTCCTCCCTCTCAATAGCTGGGAAAAAGGCTCCCATTTTGGACCAGTAGCGAGGGTCCAATAGGGTGGAGAGCCAGAAGTCATCCCTCTGTCGGATGCTGACTATTCGGCTGTCACTAGCCAGGCAAATCAGCATGCTGCGGGCCATCTGCACAAGTGACTCCGAGGGGCTCCCTGCCTCCATCTCCACTGTATACTGCCACGGTGCTTCCGGGTCATCTTCCTCGTCTTCCTCATCTCCATCTACCTCCTCAGGGTGCTCCTGCTCCTCCTCTCTTGTCACCTGGGTAGAAAATCCACTCATTTCACCAGACAATGCTTCTGCTCCAATGTCCTCCTCCTCCTCCTCCATTTCAGTCCCCACCGGACTCATGTGGCCGCGAGATGTAGTCGCCACATCTCCAGTCCCCTGCCCAGACAGATTTTTCAGCATCTGTTCCAGGACATGAAGCAGTGGAATGACGTTATTCATCCCGTAGTCCTGGCGACTGACAAATAACGTGACCTCCTCGAATGGCCTCAACAAACGGCAGGTGTCACGCATGAGCTGCCACTGGCTAACTTCAAAGTTACACAGTGGAGAACTCCTGTACGCCTGGATCATCAAAAAATCGTTAATGACCTTCTCTGTTCATACAGTCGGTCCAACATGTGCAGGCTGGAATTCCAACGGGTGGAAACATCGCATATCAGAGTGTGTTGGGGAGGCCGTTCTGCCCTGCAACTCGAGGAGGGTGTTCCTGGCTTTGTAGGAATGGAAGAAGTGCATGCACAGTTTCCTGGCCATTTTCAGAATCTTCTGAAGATTGGTGGAAGACTTCAGGAACCTTTTCACAACCAGATTGATCACGTGTGCCATGCAGGGCGCATGGACCATCCCTCCTTAGTGCAGCGCGGACACCATGTTACTCCCATTGTCCGTCACCATGGTTCCGATTTGCAGTTGGCGCGGACATAGACATACATCGATTTCTTGCTGCATGACGCGGAGCAGTTCCTCCCCTGTGTTACTTTGTTCGCCGAGGCAAGCCAGGTGTAGAACTGCGTGACACCGCTGTGCCCTACACATGTGGTATGATGGAGCAGTACTTGTGGAGGCTGAGATGGTGGTGGTCGTGGAGGAGGTGGAGGCGGACATTTGCGCAGGAGCCGCAGTTTGACAACCTGGAGGAGAAAGCGCCGTCTCCGGTCCAAGTTGTTGGTGTGCCTGGGCAGGAAGCACATTCACCCAGTGGGCCGTAAAGGACATGTACTGGCCCTGACTGTAGTTACAGCTCCAGACGTCCACGCTGCCGTGCACCTGGGAACAAACCGGTAAGCTCAAGGACGGGCCCACCTTCTGTTCTACATATTTATGAAGTGCTGGTACTGCCTTTTTGGAAAAGAAATTACGGCTTGGAATTCTCCATCTCGGCTCGGCACAAGCCATTAGTTCTCTGAACGGTGCAGAGTCCACCATTTGGAAAGGGAGGGACTGCAGCACCAACAACTTGGACAGGAGCACGGTCAGCTTCTGCACCTTAGGATGGTTGGACGCATACTGTTGTCTCTTTGCAATCGCCTCGCTGAACGACTGCTGGCGCCATGAGTAGCGAGGAGCAGGAGCATCTGGACTGGGAGATGATGTCAAAGAGAAACAGCTCCCTTCTGCAGAGGTGGTGGAGCCTTGACTGGCTGCATGGCATGCGTGCCACTGGGCGCTGCTGCTGCTGCTGCGGTGGCAGGATGGACCACCACATCTGAGCCATGTTTCTCCCAGGCCACCGGATGGTGACGCTGCATGTGTTGACGCAGGGCCGTGGTGCCAACGTTAGCTCCCTGGCCACGCTTCACTTTCTGCCCACAGATTCTACATATACCCATATTCGGCTCCTCCGGTGTCTTAGCAAAGAACTGCCACACCGCCAAGTATCTGATTTTAATGCCAACGCTCCGCACTGAGTGACTACTGCCGCCGCTGCCTCGCTGAGCCCCTGTGCCGCTACTTTCTTGGACCTGCGAAGCGGGTTTTTTACCCCGTGGCCGCTTGGCTCCCGACCTCACACTGCTGCTACCCTGCTGACTAACGGCCACACAGCCCACTTGCTGGCTGCGCCGCTGCCTGACGCGCAGGCTTACACCTTCTTCTCCTGACGATGATGAAGGCCTTGCTTCACCCAGCTCCCAAGTGCGGTCGGCTACATCATCATCAATTTGGGTTTCATCGTCACCGCTGTCCTCATCACCGGTCTTGGTATGCAGAGGCTGACCCCTCACAACATGACCTCCCATGCCACTCTCCACATCTATACTTTGCCGCCTACTGCAAGAAGCAGGGGATATTGGTCCCATGTCGTCGCTGTCAAGTAGCTGCTGACTGCCCTCCTCAAATTGTTCATCCTCGCTATATAATGGCGCTGAGCCCAGACCACATAGTAGATCTCTGGCTGAGGGAACCGAGGGGAAAGAGGCGGGTTGAGGACGGGTTTGGGGGCCCTGCCCCAAACCTGGGCCATTGCCAACAAAGGGCTTTGTGTTTTATTTTTTCCCCCCGGGACCTTTGGTTTGAGGTGCAAATTTCATCTGGGGGGAAGGGGATGACCTACCCAACCAATCAAAAACCCTTTTGGGGGTTGCAAAGTCACACATGGCCGCTAATAAACAGGGGCCCGTTGGGGCCCTACCGAGTGACCCCGGCGCACGCCCCTTGCTGTGTTTGCGCCCTAAAGCCTCTCCGGGAATGTTTTTTGCCACGCCACTGGGCGGGTGGGGAGCCTGCCCTTCTCTGTCTACATACTGTTTTTTCCCAAAAAATGAAACAGACACTGTTTATGAAGATATCTGTAGATGATAAATACACCCCGTTTTTGGGACCCCAAATGAACCCGAAAAAAAAGTTTGGGGTAACCCTGGGATAAAAATTTCACTCCACAAATCCCGGAAAAATTTACGGGTTTTGTGCCTTTTAAAAAACTCTGTGTATTTTACTGAATGTAAAAGCACAAACGGGTTTTAATTTAAAATTTGGGGATATAAAATTTATGCTAAAAAATTTCTTCTGTAAAAGTAAAAAAAGAAAGTTTCTTTTACTAGGTACAACTGCAAAAAATTTATTTTTAGTTAACCCTTTGGGATGTAAATTGCGCGAAAAAAATTTGAGAAACCACAAACTACTACTTTGTAGCGTTTTTAAAAATGGCGTGTTTTTTGCGCAACACCAAAAAGAAAAAAAATTTTGAAATTTAAATTCCCCTTTCCCCCCCCCCCCTTGTGAATTATGCTACGGGGAAAATAGTATTTTTTGGAAATTGAAAAAGATGGTTTATTTTTTGGCCCACCACAGCAAAAAACAAACGTTTAAATTAACCCCTGGATGTAAATTGCGCAAAAAGGGTTTGAGCACCCACAAACTACTACTTTGTATGTTTTACAATGGCAAAATTTTTTACCCCTACACAAAAAGAAAAAAAATTGAAATTTAAAACCTTTCCCCTTGGGGAATAGTGTTTGAGCGATTGCTTTGGCTATCGAGATCGATCGATAGTCGATAGTGGGCCCGGCTATCGTAATGATTTTCGATTTTGGGGAGCATCGATTATGAGCGATTACCATTAAAGTCTTTTGGAGAGCAACAACACCTTCATTTTTACCCCCCAAACAAGGCTGGAGAAGCTAAATTAACATCCAAAACAGTCAAAGGGATACGTGCTTTTCATCTTTGGCAACACACTTAGGTTTAAAATTCACAGAAAAAAAGTCACAGACCATTCACTACCCCGTTTTGTACCCCACCTGACCCTTAAACCTGCATCACCCAAAAATTTAAAAAAGCGCCAAAAGGGCAGTATGATTTAAACCATCATCTTATTTTGAACTGGACTTTTAAATACCCCGTCCGGGGAACGCGCATAGCCCCAAACCTGCATGACCCCCTTTTTTTTAAAAAAAGTGCCGGAAAAAGGGCCCCTTTAAACCACCATTTTTTTTCACGGGCATTGACTATACCGGGCCCCTGGGCCAAGCAGGACCCCCCAAACCTGCATGCCCCCCAACATTTAAAAAGTCCCCGGAAAAGGGGAGACTTTCAACCCCTTTTTGGGTTTCACGGGAAAAATTGACTATACCGCCCGGGGCCACACCTTTGAGCCCCAAACCGCATCCCCCCCAAAATTTAAAAAAGGGGCCGGGAAAAAGGGAACTTTCAACCACCTTTTTAAAGTTTCACGGGATCTTGACAAATCCCCTGCCCGGGGCCCCACACAGACCCCCAAAACCCTGAAATAAACCCCCACTTTTAAAAAAGGGCTGGAAAAAGGAGTTTTTCCCAACCCACCTTTTGGGGGGAATTTTTAAACGGACTTTGACTATACCTGTCCGGGGCCCCACAGCATGAGCCCCAAACCTCCCATCCCCCCCACTTTAAAAAAAAGTCCCCGGAAAAAGGAGCCCTTTAAACCCCCTTTTTTATTTTGAACGGGAAACATTGACTTTTCCTTCCTGGGCCACAGCATACCGGGGCCGGGATTTTCAGTGGGTGCGGGGGAAAGCCAGGCTGGCGCCGTCACCCTATTAACACGCAGGTTAAAATCCCCCGGGATGACCAGCAACGAAAACTGTCTGCTGAAGCAAAAGGCGGAAGCGGAAGTGTGAAAAACTCCAGCCTTCCTCTGAAACACATTCAATACCTGGGTAGCGCTTGCCCCCCCCGTATGAGTGTGGACCAATTGAGTTTTCATTTGGGAAAAATACTGGGGGTTTTTAACGCTCCTGTTACACCCAGGTGCCCTTTTATTTTGGCATTCTTTTTCTCATTTTACCAACGTGCTGGAGGAAATGGTCTCTGTATTTTGGGTTCTCTGTCTTTTGCTCCATACTCCATGTTCTCTGAATAACCTACATCTGGTCAATTTTTTTCCTGTACCCCCCCTTTTGTACAATTCAGAAGGAATTTTTTTAACAGCTTTTTTGTAAAAGCAAGTTTTTTAGTATTTAAAAATTTTCTAGAAAACACTTTTTTAAAATAAAAAGGGAAATCCCCCCTGCCCCTTTTTTTCCTCTTTTTTTCTTTGTAAAAAAGGGGGTTTGTCTCAAACAGGGATTATACTATTTTTTAAAGATTTTTGCAAAAACAAGTCTTTTTGGCAATATGTGAAAAAAAAAACCTTTAAACAGTGCCCCTCCCATTGTTTCGGGACAGCCCAAATCACCCTTTGACCCACTTTTTGACAATTGTGAAAACAAATGTCTGTTTAAAAACAACTTTTTTTTAGAATGGACCTGTAGAAATAGCTGCATGTCACAGCAAAATCCCCCCAAAAATTCAAAGCTGCCCCTTGACCCCATTTTGGCCCAATTGGGGAAGAACAAATTCTGTTAAAACAAAAAATTTTTTTTAGAATAGGCCCTGTATATAGCTGCATGTCACAGCAAAATTTCCCCCAAAAATTTTCAAAGCTTTAACCCTTGAGCCACTTTGGGGGAAATTGTAAAAGAAAAAATGTCTGTTAGAAAAAAACTTTTTTTTTAAAATTTTGGGACTGTAGTTTTGGCGCTTTTTCAAAGCAGCAGCCCCAAAAAAATTATAAAAATGACTTCTCAGCCACTTTTTAAAAATTGTGAGGGAGAAATGCCACTTAGAAGCCACATTTCTATTCCAAAGACCATAATTATAGCTGAATCTCACAGCAACATACCCCAAAAAATTTTAAAAATAGGGACTTTTCACCACTATTAAAAATGTGAGGGAGAAATGCCATTAGAAGCCCAAAATTCTGTTGAAAAGGGACCATGTTTAAATGCGTATTCACGCAACATGACCTAAAAACCATTGAAAATTGCGAAAACTTTTTAAAGAAAAAAGGAGTAAAGGGAATACGGTGTTGTCTTTAAACCTTGTTTTGCCCTTTTACAGTCCCCTCACGGGAAAACCCCATCAAAATGAACTTTTGGGAAAAGAGAAATAAAAATTTGCATTAAGAAATGATCATTTAAAAAAAAAGTTTTAAAAGAGGAAAAATTTCTTTTTGAAAAGGAATGTGAATAGACCCCAACTAATCGGTGACCTGGGGAAAAGGGGGCCCCACAACATCATCGAGATCCATGCCTGTTTAAATCTTGATAAAAGTCAAACGATCCACATTATCTGTGGAAAGCCGGTTTGCTTGTCTGTAAGGGACTCCCCAGCTGGCTAAAGGGCCGCTCAGAAAAGACCCCCTGGCTGCTGGGCGGGAAACAACCCCCTCTATGGGTGACGAAAAAACTCGGGCCATTCGTCCTTTTTGGGGATACCCAGAAGTCTATTGGGCCCCGGAACAAAATTGCAAAAAAAACGGTTTGAGACGCAGATACCCCGTGAAACCCATGATCTTAAGCGACCCTCTTTTGTTTTGGGAAATGTTTTCCCTGCATTGCATGCGTTGGGATTTGGTAAAAAAAATTGGGCCAGAGGTCCCCCATTGGGCTTCTGCCACCTTCCCCTTCTGCCCGCTACGCCTACTTGGCACTCTATTTGCTGCCCGTCGCTGATTTTTTTTCCCACCGGGGACATTTGGGGAACGTGAACCCAGACGCAACAGATTTCTCCATTTGATCAATCAGCAAGGTCTCCTTTTCCTCCCATTTTATTTTTCTTTTGGGGGGGTGGAAGGAAAATTGCTGATTTTTGTTTTGTCCCGGGGATCCAGGGGGGTTTGGCCACCCAGTAACTGTTGTTCATTTTGATGGCCTTAATGCGAGGATCATTTTTGGGGGAAAATTTGGGGGCACCAAGCACTCATTGGGGAGATGAAGCCTTTTTTCCCCAAGCCTCGGGGTCGGGGGGCACTAAAAACTGATCATCCTCATTTTCCCCTCCTCCGCCTCAAATCCCCCAAAACCTCTTTCCAAGGCGGGGACTGGGAAAAAATGGGTGCCGGGAATCCCTTTTCCTTTTTCCTCCTCCCCTCCTCCGCTGCCTCCGGCACAGCTTCAACACACCCCCTTGGCTTGCCTGATGATGCACCCTGAAGCTTTTTTCCCGCCCCCTTTTGCACAAGCTCTGGACCCCAAACCCAACCCCTAATGAAGCCGATAAAATTTTTAAACTGTGGGGCCCTTTGGGGTTTTGGGACGGAGAAAAAGGGCTCCGGTCCGAAACTGTGCCGCCCTCCCCCTCCATCGCTTCGGGCCCCTGTTTTTTCAGAGTTTTCCCAACATCTTTTCCAGAACTAAAAATCACCAAAAATGTTTCATGCTGACAAGGGAAATTGTCCGCACTGCCCCTTTTTGGTGGCTTCTTCAAAATTTGAAAGGTTTGGTGCAGAGCTCTTTCACCTGCCTCCACCCCCTCGGGGGTTTTCAACACCCCAGGTCTGAACCGCTGCTTTCGGGCCATGTTTTCACTTCGTACTGCTTAATGGAAATTGCGCTGCTGAAAACAATCCTGGACTTTTGGAGGGGGAATTTCCAGCGGGTTTGCCCTTAAAACAATGAGACGGTTGACGGGGGGGCCCCGGACTGACGCTGCAACCCAGCCAGGCGGGACGTACAGGGTGCAACCCGGGGGAAGGGCCCAACTCAACCTCGAGCCTTTTCAGCAGGCAGTCCAGACCCGGTAGCCTTTAGAAATTTCGGGACGACAATTTTTCATGAAAAAAATTGCCGGAAAGGGGTGGGCTCCACCCCCTACCGATTTAAGGGCGGGCCCCCCAGATTTCGCCCGTTATCCACACCACCCCTTTCCTGGGCCCAAAGGGTTTTTGTCACCCAGCCAGCGCCCCGGTCCGTTGCAAAAACCGTTCCCCCCACTCCTTACCTGTGGTGGACGGTTTTCCCAAAGGGAGATTTTAAATTTTTAAAAAAGGCCCCGGGGGTCTCTGGGGGCTTTAAGCCACCCAAGGGCCTTGGGGAAAAGTCCCTTTCCCCAACCCCCCTGCGGGTTTTGAAGACGGCCCGGGGCCTTTAGAGCCACCCCTCACCCCCAGAGACCCCTCCAAACCCCGCTCACCCATGAGCCCGTCACGAGATTTTACGGCCTTGGGCCCCTGCTTTTCTATCCATGTGCCCGGGGGTAATGGAATTTTCCGGGGCAAGATGCAGACCCAAAGCCTTGAAAATTTTAGAAGACACGTGGCCCGGCCCCGGGCAGGGAAAGGGTTTTCTTTGGGAAAGAAATTTCCTGCTCCATCTGGTTTTTGGGGGCAGGCGAGGGGGCCCTGACGGGCGGGAAACCCCTCTTTGTCCACCAGACGGAAAGCAACAATTTTCCCAAAGGGCCCAAAAACCGGCCTGCCGGGCAAACGGCTTTTTTGGGTTTGGGTGGTTTGGGTTACAGTGTTTCTTTGTTCCCAAAACCCGGAGACAGAAGGCTTTGGGTGCTAGGAAAGGCCCCTGAAAGGCTTTCAGGTTTGCAAAAATGGCGGAAGGTAAGGGGGAGGGTTTGGTTTTCGGGGGTGCGGGGGTACTCCCGGGGGAAAGGTTTGGGTTCTGAAGCGGGGGGCGATCCCCGATCTGACTCTGAGAGACATGGGCAGCTGAGGAAAGCTTGGGGGTGGGGGAGGAGGAGGCGGGGACAAAGGGGGGGAGGGGGGGACAAATGGGTTTTGGGGGCCCCCTTTGGGCCGGCCTTTTTGGCCAAGTTTTTCCCTCCATTTTCAACTCCTGCATTCCGCATGTGACTAGCAAGGGGGTGGTTTAAACCCCCTTAAAGGGTTTTTGCCTCTACTTATGCGTTACGGCAAAGGGGGGCAAAATGAACCCTTCGAGGTTTTAAACAGAGGGTTTCTCCCAAAAAAGGGCCCCCCCTTTTAGAGGGCCTGGACCTTTTGACGGGGAAAAAAACGAGGAAGGGTTTGCCTGACCGGGCTGGGGGAATAAAATCAGCGGACTTCCCGGGGACCGCCCTCCTCCCCTTTTTGTGGCGGGGGCCCGTATTGAACAAACCCCCCCCCTCTTCCCCCTCGTCCACTGAAAGAAGCGCCCAAGCAAATTCTGGGGGAAAAAACCCCGGATGGATCCGCAAAGCCCTCATCATCATCATCATCAACACAAGGGGGACTTGGGGCCCCCTGACCTTTTTTGCAACCAGAAACCGCGGGCCCACAAGCAAAGGGGGACTGCAAGGCGTTTTCCATCGCCCGTTTATTTTTGCCGATTGACCCGGGGGCCTTCACCTCCCTGAGGCATCAGTAAATGGGGGTCAGGGGCAGACTAAAACCCTCCTCTTTATCTTTTAACAGCCCTTTTGACCCCAACCCCATTTTTTTCATCAAAAAGGTCTTCAACAATGGATTAAACCACAGTGGGGGGTACACATTGAAAAGTTTTGGGCTGTTCATGTTGGAAAGGGTGCTGATGTTTCTGGGTGACCCACATTTGGGCCTGACTTGGGGGACGAGGAGGTAAGACTGCTAGATGCAGGTTGCATTAACCACTGAAGGGCAGATTGGCCGAAGTTTCGTTACTAAATTTCCCCGGGGCCCCGACCCACGTGACAGGCCTGAGGGGCCCCGCAACTGACAACCGCTGGCAAGCGTTTGTCGCCAGCACGGGAAAGGGGCACCTTCTTTTCGTACCCTACCCCCATGTGCTAAACCCCCCCCCTTTTTCTCGCTTTCCCCCGCATTTCGCTCCATGTCCAGAAATATTTAAAAAATTTTAGAAGGTAATGGAATATTTTGGGAAAATCCCCTTTATTAAAAGACGGCAAACACAGCTATTCTCAAATCCCCCTAATCAAAAAAAATTGCTGGAATTTAAATTTAACTGCAAGGTGTCTATCAACAAAACTTTGGGCTGGGCAAAAATCCAAAAAACACGTATCGTTATGTTTGGTATAATAAAAGGTATTTTTTTCACCTTTCCCAAATTTAAACCCGTGGTGAATATAGAATTGCGTTTTAAGGGTTTAAAGGGGAAAGTTTTGCGTCAAGAACAGTACTGGGGGGGGCAAAAGTCAAAAAACCGTAAATGTTAATTTTTAAAAATAAACTGAAATTTTTTTCCCTTAAACACCAGTGGTGAATATTGAATTGGGTGTTTTAAGATTTTCGTAAAAATGGGTGCGTCAATGGGGAAAAGTACCCGGGTGCGCAAAAGTCAAAAAACACGTAACTTTTATGGTTTTTTAAATAATAAAATGTATTTTTTTTCACCTTTTTAATTTAAAACCGTGGTTTAATATAGAATTGCTGTTTTTTAATTTTTTCGTAAATCTGGGGTCAATGAACAGTACTTTGGGGGCGCAAAAATCCAAAAAAAACGTAAATGGTTTTGTTTTGATATAATAAACGTATTTTTTGCACCTTTCAATTTTACCTGGTGAATATAGAATTGCTGTTTTTTAAAAATTTACGTAGAATTGGGTGTTTAAAGAACAGTACTGGGGGCGCAAAAATAAAAAAACACGTAACTGTTTTGTTTTGATATAATAAACCGTATTTTTTGCACCTTTCAATTTACCGTGGGGAATATAAAATTGCTGGGTTTTAAAAAATTTCCCTAGATTCTTTCGTTCCCAAAAAAACCAAAGCTGGGTGGGGCAAAAGTCAAAAAACACGTAACGGGTTTTGTTTGAAAAAAATAAACGGGATTTTTTGGGACCCTTTTAAATTTACCTTGGTAATATAGAAAATTTCTGTTTTAAAAATTTACGTAGATCTGCGCAATGAAAAATAAATGGGGGCGCAAAAAACAAAAAACACGTAACTGTTATTTTTGATATAAAAAACGGGGATTTTTTTCACCTTTCAATTCACCTGGGGAATATAGAATTGCTGTTTTAAGATTTTCGTAGATGCGCTCAATAACAAAAATGGGGGGCAAAAGTCAAAAAACACGTAACTTTTAATTTTTTATATAAAAAAAGGAAAAAATTTTTTTTTCACCCTTTTAATTTACCTTTGGTGAATATTTGAATTTCGTTTTTTAAAATTTACTAATGGCCGCGTCAATGAAAAAATGCTGGGTGTGCAAAAATCCCCAAAAAACCCCGTAACTGTTATGTTTTTTATATAATAAACGGGATTTTTTGCACCTTTCAATTCACCTTTGGGGAATATGAATTGCTGTTTTTTAAATTTACGTAGATGCGCGTTCCCAAAGAACAATATGGGGGGCCCTCAAAAGTCAAAAAACACGTAACTTTTTTTGGGTTTGGGTATAATAAACGGTATTTTTTGCACCTTTTAATTCACCTGGGTGAATTAAAAATTGCTGTTTTTTAAAATTTCGTAGAAGCAGCGCAATGAACAGTACTGGGGGCGCAAAAATCCCAAAAAAAACTAACGTTTTTGTTTTTTATATAATAAATGGTAATTTTTTTCACCCTTTCCCAAATTTACCTGTGGTAATAAAAAATTGCGTTTTAAGATTTACCCTAGATGCTGCGTCAATGAACAGTACTGGGTTCCCCAAAAGTCAAAAAACACGTAACTGTATGTTTTTTTGTACGGTTTCACCGGTTTTTTGGCAACCCAAAAAACCTGGCTGACTACAAATTTCTGGGTTGGAAAAATTTTAAATGCAAGGTGGGTATATCAACAGTCACAAAAAAATTAAAAAGAAAAACCTAACTGAAATGTAATACTGATAAAAGGGAGTTTGCAGCTAACAAAGAACCTGCAGTTACTAAAATGATGTTTATCCAAAATAAAATTTTAGGCCCCCCAAAAATCCGGAAAAAATTTTTTAATTTGCAAACTGTTTAAAATAAAGATATTCCACTACAATGTCAAAACAAATTCTTGGTGAACTTTAATTTCCCAAAGTTCTTTATAGATAGGGGCTTTTCTGTGTTCGCCCCCGCCCCCGGGCCCCCCCCCCCCTTTCCCCGCTCCCACCGCCCTGAATTTACAGCGTAGGGTGCTGCCCTTTTTAAAATTTTTCTAGCTAACTTTCATAAATTCTTTAAATCTCAAAACAACTAAATTGGGGCCCAACCCCAAACTAATAGTAGAGGTTTTCTTTCAGAAATCCAATTTCGGGTTTAGCTGGGTTTTCCACGGGCAGAGGGGCAGGCCTTTCCCCTTAGACGCTAAGACCCCTGGGGGCTTGGAAACAGGAAACCGGGGGGGGGGGGTTTGGGTTTTTTTAAAAAGAAAAAAAAGAGGTTCCCTGTGATTTTTTCCCGCCAATCGCAACCTACACATCCCCGTCCCTGACGTTGCAAAACACATGTCACCCTGCTCCCATTCTGTAACTGATTTGGGTGCCGCCAAAAATTTCAGGAACGGCCAAAAAGGGGCGATCTTAATAGAAAGATGCTCAGATTTTAACCTTAATTATCGCAAAGATCTGGAAAATTCATCCCCAAAAAAAACCCCCGGGCCCATTTCAACTTTGGGCCCATAAAAATTTGCTCCCAAAACTCTTGTGAATTAAGCTACAGGAAAATTTTTATTTTTTTTTCGGGGAAAAAGACGGTTTATTTTTTTTCACCACAGCAGAAAAACAACGCTCAATTAACCCCTGGATGTAAATTGCGCAAAATAACTGAGCAGCCACAAAACTACTAGCTTTGTAGCGTTTTTAAAATGGCATATTTTTTACGCTACACAAAAAGAAAAAAATTGAAAATTAAACCTTCGCTTGTGAATTATGCTCCAGGAAAAATGTTTTTTTTTTGGGCGGTGAAAAAGACGGTTTATTTTTATCACCACAGCAGAAAAAAAACCATTTAAAATTAACCCCTGGATGTAAATTGCGCAAAAGAATTGAGCAGCCACAAACTAAAAGCTTTGTAGCGCGTTACAATTGCGCATTTTTTACGCTACACAACAAGAGAAAAAATTGTAATTAACCTTCGCTTGTGAATTATGCTACAGGAAAATTGTATTTTTTGGCGGTGAAAAAGATGGTTTCTTGGAGTCACCACAGCAAAAAAACAATGCTTAATTAACCCTGGATGTAAATGCGCAAAAAAATTGAGCAGCCACAATCACTAGCTTTGTACGTGTTACAATGGCATATTTTTTACGCTTCACAACAAGAGAAAAAATTGTAATTAACCATCGCTTGTGAATTATGCTACAGGAAAATTGTATTTTTTGGCGGTGAAAACGACGGTTTCTTGGAGTCACTACAGCAGAAAAACAACGCATAATTAACCTCTGGATGTAATTAACCTCTGGATGTAAATTGCGCAAAAGAATTGAGCAGTCATAAACTACTAGCTTTGTAGCGTGTTACAATGGCGTATTTTTTACGCTACACAACAAGAGAAAAAAATTGTAATTAACCTTCGCTTGTGAATTATGCTACAGGAAAATGTATTGTTTGGCGGTGAAAAAGACGGTTTCTTGGAGTCACCACAGCAGAAAAACAACGCTTAACCCCTGGATGTAAATTGCGCAAAAGAATTGATCAGAAAAAATTAACTTGTATTTGTATTGTAAAAACGCTGTTTCTTTAAATGAATACAACAGGAACTGGCTTAGATCCCCCTTGGATATTCAATGTGCTGTGAGCAGATAGCATTAAAATGTATATGCAGCTGCAGTGGACGCACACTGGACTTCAGATCCAATACCCCAAAAAAATCAGAAATAGAACATTAAGAGAAGCAGTCTCTGAGACAAGCTGAGACACCCCACAAAAATCGCTGTATAAAAATCAGTTCTTCAGTAAGAGCTATCACAACGCAGCAGCACCTTCCCTGATCAGTACAGTGAGAGGAGTGTGAGCTCCCAGCGTCGCGCCCGGACTTATATAGTGCGGTGACGTCACGGTCTCTGATTGGCTTCATCTCTGCACATGTCATGCAGGCTATGCCCTTCTTCCTCCCAGAGTTCAATGCCCCATGTAACGCCATGTGCTCGCAGCCATTTTATCAAAAGCACACTTCGTTCACCCGAAGTCCCCCAAACGTCGACTTCGTTCAGAACCGAAGTTTTCCTGAAATTCTAAACGAATTCCACTTCGTTAGAATCAATTCACCCATCTCTAATCAGGACTCATGGATAATACTAGTGCATCTCAAAAAATTAGAATATCACTGAAAAGATAATTGATATCAATAATTTGTGAAATAGAGAAATCCATATATTGTATAGACTCAGAGCAGTATGAATTACAAGGCTTATTATTATACATTTGTGAGCCCTATAACAAATAAAAAAATAGTCTTGAAGAACCCCTTTAATTTTCAATGATATTCTAATTTTTTGAGATGCACTAGTATGTGATATTCGACTTTATTTTAATTCCTGCTTGCACACATGTTTTCTTATTGCTTTTCTGCTTGCTTTCTTGCATGCAGAATGCATTCATGATAGGTACGGTGTCTTTGTTATTGCATATATGTCTCTGGGGTTCAGCTCCGTCACAGACACCACAGACACAGAAAATGTCTAAAATGAAAACCGTTTTTCTTCAGCATTGGTGCAAAAGTAAGTTATAACATAAAGATGATCTTTCTTCAGTTAAACAGAGGTTAACAGAAACAGGTTACTCTCACCAGATAAGTATTTCAAAGTGGCAGCAGAGATCAGCAGCACCTCTAACTCGGCAGTCTGGACACAAGACATAAAACCTCCAGACTCATTTCAGCTTGGAGCCACAGCGCACCCAGCTCACCTATCTTCCTGGCTTAAATAGGCCAGGGAAAATCCAGACTGGATATGTGGGAGCAGTCATTTCACCCAACTCTGAGACTGCTCCAGTAAAAAGCTGACCAGAAATAAAACTGAGTAAAAGCGGCCATACTAACATTTAAACATTCAGAATTCTAAGGTTACTGACCAAATATATCCGGCTTACTTCAATGAGGACATGTACCTCGGTGACACATACCGGCCATGGACTACTTCAACCTGTGTCCTGTCACAGTCTGCCCCTCCCCCTTTTCTCAACCCCGTGGAGCTGGGCACCTTGAACGAGCAAACAGTGTACCCTTGATAGTGCATCTGCATTTAAAGGGGTTGTATCATTTCATTAAAAACAAGCAACTTTGCAATTGGATGTCATTAGCAAAGCTGTCTTGTTTTCACAGTCTTGTTTTCACTAGTCCTCCTTTCATTTCATTGGCTGACGGCTCTACTAATTTACATTCTCTCTGCCCCCCCCTCCCAATTCCCCCTACCCTCCCAACATCCCTCCTCTCCCCCTGGTCATATTCACGGGAGCGTGCATTCCTGCCTCTCTCACTCAGAATAAGGGTCCGGCAGCATTTCACTCAGCACAGCCAGCTTATGCACAGTAACCCTGCAGCTGCTTCTACAATCAGAAAACAGCAGAGTTGTGCTCGGTGCCTAAGATCTGTGCTGCTCTGGATGAGTTCATAGAAGACTGGATTCAACTGTAACAAACCTCCAGCCATGAGAGAAGAGATCAGTGCTCTGAGTTCACAGAAGTCTGTCTAGACTGAATGCTGGGTGTGCTATGTAAACAAACATCTCTTACAAAATAAGACTGCATAGGGAGAGGAACGACACAGTGACATGTGGACTCAGACAGAGGGGGGGGGAGAGCACACTGACTTGGGAGCGAGCATGAACAGTGAAGGGGGGAGTGATGTCATCCCCCTTCAGTTAAGAAACACCCAACTGGGAGGAGAAGAAACGCTCCTGGATTTGATTAGCTGAGAAGCTGAAAGTAGAATGAAACACACGAACTGATGAAGTGATACATCCCCTTTAAGCGCAGTTTACCCAGTCGATGTTCCATGTTGATCCTAAAGCATGTTTTCCTGGCATTAATCCCTTTTTTAACCTCAATTTCAGTGGGGTATGATCCAAAACCTTCAGCCCAGTAGGTAGTACCTGAGTGAATCTAATGTCCAGGCACTCTTTTTGCACAATAGAATAGTTTCTCTCGGCTGGGGAAAGTTTATGGCTGAGATACATGGCTCTGTGCTTCATGTATGTCCTGGAAAATTACCACACCCAGGCCTACATCAGACACATCTGTCTGTACTATGAATTTTACTATGTAAAATCGGTCGTTACCAAAATTGGCTGTTTACAAAGGGCAAGTTTGAGCTCATTAAAGGTGCTTTCATCCTCCGTAGACCACTTCACCATGGCCGACTGGGTCTCTTTTGTGAACTCTGTTAATGGGGCTGCTATTGTGGCAAAATCAGGGACAAAACATCTGTAATAACCTACAATTCCCAAGATTGCCCTTACTAGTGGGCATGGCCATTTCTGTATTGCTTCAACCTTGTTTATCTGGGGTGTAATTAAGCCTCTTCTTACAATGTACCCCAGATATTTGGCCTCTCCCCTCCCAAGTGCGCATTTTTTGGGGTTGATGGCAAGCTCAGCTCTTCTTAGGGCATCTAGGACTGCCTGCAGTTTTCCTAGATGACTTCCAAATTCATGACTAAATATCACAATGCCATGTAGGTGGCATACTTCAGTATGCAATCAATCACCCTTTAAAATATGGTAGGAGCTCTCTGCAACCCAAAAGGCATCCTTATATACTGGTAGCATCCCTCAGAGGTGAAAAAAGGCAGTCTTTTCCTTGGCCTCCTTTAACAGTGGGATTTGCCATATCCTTTTGTGAGGTCCAACATGGTAATGTAACAGGCCGGCTCTAGACTCTTTCAATGAGTTCATCTACCCTAGGCATCTGGCATGTGTCCTTATTGGAGACCTCACTAAGCTTCCTATTGTCATTACAGAAGTGCCATTTCCCATTTGATTTTAGCACCAAGACAATTGGGCTCGACCACATACTCTTAGGCTAGATCCACACAGCAACGGAAAAAAAAACGTCCGATAGTCGACCAGTTTTTGTCCGAAGCATGACTGCATTTTTGTCACGCTTAGCTTTTTTTTTCTTTTTGGGGGAAAATAAAATTAAAGGAAAGGGAAAAACCCGGCAAAAAAGACGCCGGGCCGCCAGGGGTTTTTTTTAACTTTGTTCCTAAAAACCAAAACCGGCGCAAAAGGAAAATGAGTGGAAAAAAAAAACCTTTTTTTAACAAACAAAAAAATTTTTTTCATAAAATTTAATGGGGGGGGGTTTTGAACATCATATTTTCAGGGGTTTTAGGATTTAAAACTGTTGAAAATCGGGGAAACATTTTTCGGGCCGGGCCCTTAGACTTTATGACAAAAAACAAAGTGGGTTACACAGGTCATTTTTTTTGTGATAATTTTTTGGCACGAGGGGGTTTTAGGATGCTGTGTGGAGATAGCCTTAGATTCCTTTCAAAAACCCCCAAAAAAATTTAGCTTTCTTTTAAAAACCTTTGAGACCCCATTGTCTAGGGGCCCAAAGGAAAATGGTATGGTTTCCCAGGTTTACGAAACATAGTTTTCATGGAAAACAAAATGAAAAATAAATAGAGGAGAGAACAGGAAACTCATAGAACATGTTCTTATTCAGTTTCTAACAGTTCTCTGCATTGCTGCTTCTGGGAAGATTGCTGCTTCTGGGAAGATAAGAGGGTGTCTGCAATTGTGACATCTTGAAAACCAATCTCTGGGCGAGAAAAAAAAAGGGGGGGGCTAAGGTATGAAGGGAGGGCTGCCCCATTTTCTGGATTTGAAAAGAGTTGTAGTAACGGGTTTCAAAATAGTTTTGTATAAAATATCGCAAAAACCCCAAACCCCTTTTGGCCGATAAAAAACCCCGCGCCAAAGTTTGGGGGGCTTTCCCCTGGGGGTGGGGTTTGAAAACCAAATTCTTTAGAATTAACACATTTATGATTCTTTTTTCCCAATATTGGCCATAAAAAAAGGTTTAGAACAGCCGGCCCAATTTAAAATTGTGGTTCCCTCTGTCTGAGTTTTTTCGAAATTGGCCCCAACTTTGCGCCTGTATGAAATAAACGGGAGAAAAACCCGGTTCATAACCGTTCAGAAAATTTTTCCACTCCCTTTAAAGCTTTTATAACGGGGCCCCCGGGGTAAAAAACCCCAAACCCCCAAAAACTTATCCGGCCCAAAAATTTTGTTTTAAAAGGGGATTTTTACTATCTCCCCAAAGGTTTCATGCCGTTTAAGTGATAAAACCTGAAAGGGCCCTTTTTTTTTCCCTGGTTGGTGAAAAAACCTCACTCACTTTTTAAAGAATTTTCAAAAAATTTCCCTGAAACTTTGCAAAAATTTTGCTTTTCCACTGTAGGGTAAAAAAAAAATTCAAAAAGACCCCCCCAAACGATAAAACAGGAATAACAAAATTAAATTTACAAAAAAACCCAAAAAAGAAAATTTCCCCTTTAAAAATGAAACCCTTTAAACAATTTTTTTAATTTAAAATAAAATTTTCTAAATATAGGAATTTTGGGAAACCTTTAAAGAAACCCCAAAACAAGCCATTTTAAAAATCTCCCTTACCTGGTCTCTGTAGATCCCCTAAAAAATTGGGGAACACCTTAACGGTCCCCCGGGTCCCGAAAAGGAGGGCCCCCCTTTAAACAGGTTTTCCCAAATTTTGGGACAAACACCCCAATCTTTTCCCAAAATTCTTTTTTCCTTAGGTCCCGGTTTTAAAAAAATTTTAAGGAAAAAATGAAAAACTCCTTACACGGAATGTCACGAAAAATATAAAGAAACCCCAATTAATATCCCGGGACCGTTTGTTCCCACTCAACAGGGACTTTTTTTCCAATTTGGGGTACTAAAAATTTTTTAATTTAACACTTTGAAACCAAAATCGTTTTAAAGGACACAAATAAAACCCTTAGATTTACGTTTACCCATAGCAGACCGTTTTTAAAACCCCTTTTTTGCGTAAACGGGGTTCCATAAAGGTTTGAGGTTTGGGTTTTTTGCCCATTGGGGTGGGAATTCCAAGGGGGGGCTAGTTTCCTCCCAAAAATTAAAGAGACCATTCGTGTTGGTGTTTGGGAAAATTTTCCCCCACAGTGAAAAAACTCTGGAGGGGTTTTTTAAAAACATTCAAGTCCTCCCCCTTACAGAAACATTGCCCCCCACTACCCACATGATACACGGGAAACTTTTATAATTTTGTACCGTAAACCTTTAAAATTTTATTTACCGAGACCACCCGGTCCCGTGAATTTTTAAAGTGGGCATGCCCTGGGCCCAAATAACAACGCACTTTTTCCGTCTGGCTTATGAAACCCTATCCGGGAATTGTTAAGGTTTGGCCCAAAGGGGGCCCTTCGGGGAAAGCGCCTAAAAGGCCGCGCACCCCCAAACAACTAGGAAAGAATATAAAAAAACCCAAAAAGGGTTAAACAATAAAGCCCGGGATTTGGGCGAAAAATCTAACACTAGCTTTCCCAGGACATCCGAAATCGCCACAAAATGCTGGGAAAGTCAAAAAGGGAAATCCCGGCCCCAATATATTTTAACACAGACGGGGTTGTTTTACCCAGGTAAAAAAAAATTGTGCCTGAACGCCAACAGCGCAAATCCCTTTTAAGACAAAAATTTAGATTTAAGTCCCTCCACGTTTGGTGGCAAAGGGGCCAATAAAATGAAAAAAACCAGAAATTTAAACCAAATTTAGTTTTTGATTTTTTTCCCACAAAATAAATGGTAAAAAGGGTACTTTACAGAATATAAAGTCCCATGGGGGGAAAGAAAAAATTTTTTCACACCTTTGGTTTTATGGGTAAAAAAGAATTTAGGGGGATTTTTCCTGTTAAATTTTCCAGGTTTAAGTATAACTAAATACAAAAAAACCAAAAAACAAGGGGCTTTTACAAAAACGGGGCAAAGGACGGGGTTTCCCTTTAAAAGGCCCTTTGGACAAACAAAATCCAATCAAATAAATCCATTGTCCCCCCTTTTTGTGGGATAAGCCTATCCAAGTCACCACCCCTTAACGGGGGGGTTTTAAAAAGTCGTTTTCCTCAAAATTTTTTTTCCCCCCATCTTTTGGTTCCCCATTCATTTTTTGCCCCACAGATGCCCTTGCGATGGGGGTATCTGCCCCGTTTTTAAATCCCCAAAATTGCTAAACCCTATTCTTCCCGAAAACTCCCCCATGCTTTCCCACTTTAAAAAAGCCCAAAGGGCAGGGAGCCGGGTTATTAAAAAACCCCTTATTTGAAATACATTTGGGTTGAATCCTCTATTAAGTCCCTGTCTACCTTTGTTCCCTTTTTCAAAAGTTTTAAACAGGGAAAAAACCAAAATTGCCCAAAAACTTACTTTAAACCACAACAAAACACCATCAGGTTTTCGACCCCAACCATTTTTTCTCGTAGGGGTTTGAACAGTAATGACTTTTACCGGCGACCCTTTTGGGCCCCGCCCCCCTTGAAAAAGGGAAAAAAAATGGGGGATTTTAGGGAAAAATTTTTCTCTCACTTCTAATTCCTTCTTAAAGATGTTCCGGACCCTCCTAATGATTGTCTAACCCTGATCAGCTTGGGGTTATATTTTCCCTATGTTTGCGTAGCTCTTTCCCAAAATGGTATTCTGGGTCTCCATCTTCAAACCCTTAGGGGAAACCAAAGCCCAACCCCCTCCCATTTCATAAAACTTGAAAACCCCCTTCTAAAGGGGTTAATGGGGGAAAACCCCCCTTGCTTAAAAACCTGGTCTTTTTTTAAATTCCCTCCCCTTTTCCCCTTAATGTATCTGTATCAGAGCATTTTTTTTCTTTAAGCGGAGGAAAATTTGCTCCCCGGTTTAAATCCCTTTGACGGGGGGGCCCCTCGGGTAAACGGGCTGCCCCCACCCTAAAAGGAGACTTTTTAGTTAAAGGTCTCCTTTCTAAATATTTTTTGGGTCTTAACCCGTATAGTCGGGGTTTTTTTTTGGGAAATGTTTAACATCCAAAAACGGAAGTGAAATTAACTCATTCCAGACTAAAGAAAATCTTAACCCTTCTCATTCTGATTCAGGTTTTGGGTTACAAAAAAATTAAAAGGGAAGTGGGTTCCCCTCTCCAAACACAAAAAAAAAAATCTCTTTTAAAGGGGCCCATTTCAAGGATATTGTCTTTCCATTTTTTCCCTTTTAAACACAAAAAAACCAAAGGGGGGTTTTTTTTCCACCACCCCCAGGAACAATTAGCGTATGTGGGAACCACTAGGGCCCCCCACCCGCATGCCCGGGACGGTGGGGTTAAATTTATGATCAAATAGGAAAAAAAATTTCTTATCCAAAGAGAATCTCAAAGTAAACATAAAAAAAGTCTTTTATGTCTCTTAAAAAACTGTGTCCCCTTTTTTGTATAAGGGAAAAGTTTTTCCCCCCGTATTTAATCCTTTTTTCATGTGGAATGGAGGGTATTTAACCCTTACATCTAAAAATACATAGGATCGTTTCTTTTTTTAACTGTTTTTTTACCCCTTCTAGCTTAAGAAAATCTGAAAGTGTCCCTTTAAAATAAAAAAAAGGTAAAGCTGGCCCCCGGGAAAACTCTTAAAAATTTTTATCGACATAAATGCTAGGTTTTGGGGGTTGGCCCACCCAAACCCCGACACCCAAATTTGGGCGGGCCCTTTTAAGGGGGGCCAAAACCCCCCGTGTACTTTGGGCGCCTTTTAAAACGTTTCCCCCCTAGGAAATTTCCTTTGGGACCAAGGAAAATCACGTTTCCTTTTTTAAATTATCAAATGGTTTTTTTAAAAATGCTTTATCAAAAAAAAATTTGCCCAAATTCCCTCAAAAATGGGAGTCGGGGATCCTTTCAAAAATTACTAAAAAAAAATTTTTCTTATCTTTTAAGAGATCCTAAACATCGCTCGAAAATTTCCTTTTGTCCCTGAATAACGATGTTTTTCCCCCCCTTTTCAGGGGTTTTATTACAATGGAGGTATCTTTTCTAGATTTTTTAAGTTTTTCCCCTTTCTTTAATGTAAGTTGTTGAAGCCATACTATCCAATTTTTAAATGCTTTATTTTGATATTACATCTTAAAAATACGTCAATACATGAGTGGGGTTGGGGGGGGGAGGCATTTTTTTGTTTTTGTTAAAAGCAAAAGTAAAAGGTCCATCACCAATGGGTCTCCGTCTTAATATAGGATACATAGTGTTCTCCCACACTAGATCACTGGTTTATTCCGAGATCCTGCTTCCCCAATCATTTGGGAAGAGTTCTAGCCCTTTTCCCCTTTTTCTAATAAAAAGGTGGGATCTTTAACCACTCAAATTCTCTAAAACCTTTTGCTTGGGACAAAGATAGGCCTTTACTTAAAATTTCTTTTCCCCCTCAGAGATAACACGACAGGATTAGATTAATAATCTGAAAAAATCATCAATTCTTATTTTCGATTCCCTTTGTTCTGGGGGGGGTATGAGCGGGTTTCCCGATCAAAAAAAGCCCCCACCAGCTGGGGAGAGGAGGATCCAGCGGACCCCTTTCCCTATTTTCCATTTTATTTGGTGTCAACTTTCCTAGGGGGGCAACGTTTTTAGGGGTCCCCAAAGTAAAAAAAGGGGTTTGCCCCCCTCAAGGGTCCCCCCATTGTGTCAGGGTAGGTAGCCTAATCAAAACGGGGCATTTAGGGTCTAAAAATCTGGGGAATTTCGTGACAGCTTTCCCACCCCTTACGTTGGGACACGCAATTGCTTTTTAAGCTAGAAGGGGTGCAGTTACAAAGAAACGATCCTATGTGTATAGATGTAGAGGCGTTATACTCCCCCATTCACATGATAAAGGTTTGATAGGGTGAAACTTTTCCTTGATAAAAGGGGTAACATTAAAGGAATAATGACTTTGTTATGTCACTTTTGAGTTTTTTTGGGAAAAAAAAGTTTTCTATTTGTCAAAAATTTTTCCACCGTCGGGGGCACCGATGGGGACCCTAGTGCTCCCCACATACAAATCTGTTCCTGGGTGGGGGAAACACCTTGGTTTTGGTGATAAAGGCAATATATGGAATGAAAATCTTGATGTGGGCCGATTCATAATGATTTTTTTTGTGCTTTGGAGAGGTGAACCCACATTTTGAATTATTTGTACAAACCCCTGAATCAGAATGAGTTGGTTTTAAGTTTTAAAAATCATCGGAATGAATAAACACTTCCTTTTTTTGGATGTTAACATTTTCAAAAACCCTACTATACGCTTGACCAAGTTTTTTAAAAGGGGGAGGGTTGGTCTACTTGCCCCTAAGGTTAAAAAGATGAAGACCCAGAAACCACTAGGAATGTCTACGCATCATAGGGGAATATAACTCCCAAGCTATCAATTCAGCAATTTTGGGGAGGTAGGGAATATCTTAGTAAGATGAGTAGGAGAGAAATTTTACCCGAAAATCCCCCCTTTACCTTTTCAAGGGCGGACCCCTAAAGGTCCCCTGGTAAAAAGTCATTATTACACCTCTAAAAAGAAACCTGGTTGGGTCGACAGCCTGGGGGCTGTTTCTTGTGGTTTGAAAGTTCTGTCAATATGTTGTCCCCTGTAAAGCTTTTGAAAAGGGAAACAAGGTGACATACTTTAAGAGATTCATCAACTGTATTTCAGTTGGAGTTATATACGGGCTACATCCCCCATGTGGTCTTAATTATTGGGAAAGACGGGGGGGGGGGAAAGGTTGCGGAAGGGAATAGGTGAGCCATTGGTAATTTTAAAAAAACGTGCAAACCCCTTTTGAAGACATCTGTGGGACAAAATGAAGGAACAAGGGGGATACATTCAGAGGAATGACTTGTTAGCCCCCCTGTTGGGGGTGGTGAGGGGAAGGGCTTACCCTACAAAGGGAGGCAAAAATATTTATAGATTGGTTGTGTTAGTCCAAGGGGTTTTATGAAGCCCTGCCTTTGCCATTTCGTATCCCCTTGTTTTTTTTTTTTTTTATGTATCAGTCTACTTAAACCCGGGACATTTACGTGAAAAATAAAATTTCTTTTTTTCCCTAATCCAAGTGGATATGTTTCTTACCCCCACGGGATTTATTTCTTTATAACGTACCCCTTTCCCCATTTATTTGGTGTACATTAAATCTAAATTGGTATTTACGTTTTTTGCATTTTTGCCTTTGCCCCCATCGGGGAGTATTTTAAAATTTAAAAAATTTAGTTCTGGATGTTGCTGCGTTGGCGTCTGCAAAATTTTTTTTTGACCTGGTAAAACAACCCAGTCTGTGTAAATAATTTGTCCGGCATTTCCTTATTGATTTTCCCGAAAGGGTGGCGATGCGGTTATTTCTGGGACGCTAGGGTTGTTGCCCAGTCCGGACTATTGTTTTCCTCGGCTATGTTATTTTGCTTTGTTAGTTTTTGGGATGCGCACTGTGGGCGCTTAAGCCCCCGGCCCGTCTTATTTGCCTAGGTAGTTGCGCTGGCGTGTAGGCCTCTGAAGCCCTCGGGCCTCTTAACAATTTCCCCGGGGGCTAACTAAGCCAACGGAAAAAGGCGTTTTTGGACGAAAGGGCATGCGCACTAAGATTCACGGGACGCCGGGGTTCGGTAAAAAACATTTTATGGGTTTTGGTACATATTATACAAGTTCCCCGTGTTATTGGGTAGTGGGAAGCAATGTTTCTGTGATGGGGGGGAGTCTTGAATGTATAAAACCTCTCCAGGTTTTTTTCACTGTGTGGGACTGCTGAGACACAACACGGGGGCTCTTATATCTGTGGAGGCAAACTAGCCCACTGGAATTCCACCCAGAAGGAGCGCCTATCCTTCCCGGACCCGTAGCAAGATTGGTTTTAAAAATATTGCTTGACTAACGTATAGCCACAGGGTTTATATATGTGTCAAAAGCGATTTGTTTCATGTGTTAAAATTTAAATTTGAGTCCCCTTGAGAATCCGTATGGGGCGAAACGCGTTGGGGATATTTTAAATTGTTCTTCATATTTTTTTCGGACTATTCTTGTGAAGGAGTTTCATTTCTCCTAAATTGTTTTATACCTGCACCTAGGAATAGACTAGTATAAATTTGGAGGTAGTAATAGAGTGGGATTTTTGTTTTGAGGTCGCCTTTTCGGGAGGGGTCTCCTTTTAAAGGGGTTCCCATGTTTTGGGTATCTCAAGACCGGTAGTAGTTTTGAGGGCTTGTTTTGTTGTAATTGTCCCCTTTCCTATATTGGGAAATTTTATTTTATTAAAAAATTGATTTAAAGGTTAAATTTTATAGGAATATTTTCATTTTTGGTTTTTTCCACGAGGTCAAGCAAAAATATTGATCCCTGGGCATAAGTCTAAATTTTGGCCAATTTTTTTTTACTTATTGGGCTTCTTGGGCCTAGAGAAGATCTTCTTTCACTATTGGCATGACTTTAGTTATTCTTTCTTGCATTTGGGCAACATGCCTAATTGTTCTTTTATATGGAATCGCCTCACTTTCCCAGGTCAAGTAACTCACGAGGGTGCTGTCCATACAACAGTTCAAAGGGTGAAAACCCTGTTGAGGCATGAGGGACTTCTCTTACAGAGAACAATAGGAAGGGTATCAGGCAGTCCCAATCTTGCTCATCTTTCTCCACTACCTCCCTACCATCATATTTTATTGAAATGCTTTACTAACCCAATGGTCTGTGGATGGTACACTGAGGTACATAGCTGCTTTATGCTCATGATATTACACATCTCTTTCATAATACGTGACATGAAGAGTATTCTCTGATCAGTCAAAATCTCTTAAGGCAATCCTGTTCTGTAGAAAATATGTATCAACTCTCAGGCAATACATTTTGATGAGGAATTTCTTAACGGTACCACCTCTGGGTATCACGTAGCATAATTCAGGATAGCCAAGATGTACTGGTAGCCTGTAGCCAATTTTACTAACAGGCCTACGAAGTCCATGGCGATGCACTCAAATGGTGTTTCTATGATGGCATAGGTATTAACAGGCTATGGAAGTGAGAGACTGGAGCAGTTAGTTGGCATACTGGACAGAACTGGCAAAATTAGATATTTCTCTATGACATCCTGGCCAATAAACTCTTTGCAGAATATGCATGGGAGTGGGCCATGTCTAATGTTTGGCCCTGGTACCTGCAGTGGTTCTACTCCCTCATCCCTCACTTTACTTACCTTGTATTTGTATTGTATTTTATGATCTTTGTTTCTAGCGAAGTATGGGAACCTGTTATCTACCCCTGGTTCTTTTGTCAACACTGTGACATCTTCAAGGGCACTATTTCAAGTAAGATCCCTGAGTTGGGCAATCCAAAAATTTTCTTGGGATACTTTGAGATCAGGGGTATTTCTTCGATGGGATGATTCCTTATCCCCTTCACACCGTCAGAGGATATACGTTTGCGTCATCATAACATACATCAACCTTTTTATCATTTGATTTATCCGGCCTTACCCCACAAGTCCCAACACAGAGGAATGTCTTTTCCCACTATTAATGGGTACATCAGACCTGTGATGCCTCAGACAGTATGGGACACGGTAGTCTGCTTCGTAGATATAGTTATCTGGGCAACAGAGTAGTATGAAAATAAATAGATTTTCTTCAGCAGGGGTGAAAAAGTAAGATATAACATAAAGATGGCATTTGTTCAAGCAAACAGAGGTTAACAGAAAAAGATTACTCTTACCAGAACAGTTTTTAAGGTTGCAGCAGGGTTCACCAGCACCTCTAACTCAGAAATCTGGACACAACACAGAAACCTCCAGACTCACTTCAGCTTGGAGCCACAGCACACCCAGCTCACCTCCTGGCTTAAATAGGCCAGAGAAAACCTGGACTGGATATGTGGAAACAGTCATCCCAACCAACATGAGCTGTTTCTCATTTTTAAACGTTACAGCCACAAGCTTAATTTTCATTGATATTTTATGTAACAGAGCAACACAAAGTAGCAAGTATTTGTAAAGTGTAGTATAAATAAAATTATGTGTGCTTTTCCAAATTTTTGCAGATGAAAAAAAACTGAAAAGTGTTTCATGCACATATATTCAGGCCCCTGTACTCTGATGTCTCTAAATAAAATCCAATGTAACCAAATGCCTTTTTAAGTCACCTAATTAGTAAAAACATCTATACTTCTGTATGTAATTTATTCACAGTATAACTACAGCTATTTTGTGAAGGCCTCAGAGGTTTGTTAGAGAACATTAGTGAACAAACAGCATCATGAAAATCAAAGAATGCACCAAGCAGCTCAGGGATAAAGTTATAGCAAAGTGCACTTCAGGGTTATGTTCTAAAGCTATTTACGTTCTGAACATGTGTAAGAAGTTGGTATGTTGTAATGAGACCAAAATTGAGCTTTTTGGCTTAAATGCCAAATGCTATGTGTGGAAGTAGACCCAACATAGCACATCACAATGAACACACCATCTGCATCATGAAGCAAGGTGGTAGCAGCATCTATTCACTATAGCTTCACAGGTTGCAGCCACTGGAATACTCTTCTACTCCTCCATGATGACATCACAGGATTGGTGGATGTTAGAGACCTTGTGCTCTTCCACCTTTCATTTGAGGATGCCCTACAGATGCTCAATAGGGTTTAGATCTAGAGACATGCTTGACCAGTTCAGCAGTTTTATCCTCATTTTCTTTAGCAAGGCATTGATCATCTTGAAGGTATCTTTGGGGTCGTTATCATATTGGAATACTGCTCTGCTTCAGTATGTCACAGTACATGTTGGCCGTCACGGTTCCCTCAATGACCTGTAGCTGCCCAAAGCTGGCAGAACTCATGCAGCCCCAAATCATGACACTCCCACCACCATGCTTGACTGTAGGTAAGATACTCTTGTCTTTATACTCCTCATCTGGTTTCCGCCACACGCTTGACACCATCTGAACCAATACGTTTATCTCGGTCTCATCAGACCACAGACCATTAATCCCTATCCTGAGTCTGTTTGTCTTCGACATACTGTTTGTGACCTTTCTTGTGCATCATCTTTAGAAGAGGCTTCTTTCTGGAAAACAGCCATGCAGACCAATTTGATACAGTGTGCGGCATATGGTCTGAGCACTAACAATCTGACTTCCAAACCCTTTAACCACTGCAGCACTGCTGTCAGCACTCGTGTCTATTTTGTTCTGGATAGGACAATCTCTGTATATGACACTATGCACTTGTTCACAATTCCTTTGGTCGACCATGGCGAGGCATGTTTTCAGTGGAACCCTTTCTTGTTAAACCGCTGTATGGTCTTGGCCACCATGCTGCAGCTCAGTTTCAGGGTGTTGGTAATCTTCTTATAACCTAGGCTATCTTTATATGGAGCAACAATTCTTTTTTTCAGATCCTCGGGCAGTTCTTTGCAATGAGGGGCCATGTTGAACTTCCAGTGACCAGTATGAGGGAATGTGAGAGCGATCAAATTTAACACACCTACCCCCCTTTCATACCTGAGACCTTGTAACACTATTAAGTCACATGACATCATGGAGGGAAAATGACAAAACTGACATATTTTGTCCATTTTCACTTAGGGGTGTACTCACTTTTTTGCCAGCGTTTTAGACATTGACGGCTGTGTAGTGAGTTATTTTGAAGGAACACCAAATTTACACTGTTATATAGGCTGTACACTGACTACTTTACATTGCAGCAAAGTGTCATATCTTCTGTGTTGTCCCATAAAAAGATATAATACCATATTTACTAAAAAGTTGGGGGTGTACTCACTTTTGTGAGATACTGTATATATTGTGAGGGTCAGAAAACAGTCTTTATTACAGACAAAAGAACAACCAAAAGATCAGTCTCTTGCATTTGGCAACCCGCTCAAAGTCAGTAAGGAAGGCTTGCATGTCATCCTTCTGGGTCATTTTTTGCAATTCCTCCTTTAAAGTCCATGCTTGCTGGCCATGATCCTGGTGACAGCCCTTTGTTTGATCAGAAGCTGGTTGGTCTCCTGTTGAGCCCATACAAACTCTACATGGACCTTCTGCTGCTGGCTGCTGGCCTGCACAAGTTGCTTCACTATATTTTCCATTACTGTTGTCTGGGTACATTTGTAGGGCTGTGCCCCCATTCTCCACCAATTGTCAGGTTGAGTCCCAAATGGCAGTCTCTAATGAGAAGAGCAGCAGCAGTCTTTGTAAATAAACAAAAGTCTTTATTTCAGAACAAACAAAAAAACAACCATCATGTTCATGGCATGCTTCAGCAATTATATAGGAACACAACTAAAACAGTCTTTGGTCGTATCTTAAATATCCTGGTAAGGCACAATCCTGCTGCTACGACATGGTGAATTCTCCAGTTGGTGATACGGTGGAGGTGGAACCCAGTTGTTGTGGTAGCCTTCCAAAGCACAGTTCTCCTTACAACACATCACAATTAGTACACGCCAGTGTCAAGCTGGAAACCACAATCAGTTCAACTGAGTCTCTAGGCTTGCATATGCCAGGAAAAACTGGCCTGGAACTAGAAACATGGGAGGAGTCATCCCACCCATCTCTTTAATTACTCCAGTACTTGCTGGCCTGGATCAGCCCTACAGCAACTATTCTAATTATAAACAAATGTCATTAATCTATTGCTAGTGACACCTAAAAAACTGGTCCTTACTTCATCGAGGCCAGGCCATGTACCTGTCTTCAATGATGGTCCCTTGGTTATTCTTACAGTATATACCCTTTCTGCCTAAAGCTGTGGGTCAGGCCACCTTTAGCCAGCATGCAATGTACCTTAGACAGGGCATATACATGACCTTCCAGTTTGCCTTGCCTATGCTCTACCAAGAAATTGAAGTCCTTAGAGGCAAGAACCAGCGGGTGATGCAAGCATTTTTCCCCTTTTTCTCTATTAAGCACCTGAGAGGGGCATCTTCCGATACCAGCCTGAAATTATACCCTAACAAGTAGTGGCAGAGGGAATCCAGAGTCCACTTAATGGCCAGACATTTCTTTTCCATAGTGGAGTAGTTCCACTCCTCTCAGTACAGCTTTTTTCTTAAATAGCTGATGGGATCTTCCTCTCCATTCAATACTTGTGACATCACAGCCCCTAGGTCAATTGTACATAAAATGGTGCCGCACACGTGTGGAGTTGTCTGGGTGCTCAGTGGAAAGCCAAACGGCTAAAGTCCAAAATAAAGATAATCCATGGCACTCCTCAAGTAGTGATCATAGAGAAAAAAAATTATTTAATCAGAAGCAATAACATGCCAGCAGATCTCCAATGTATGCAGTAAGCAAATAAAGAAGTGTAGAAATTCCCACAGTCCGACGTTTTGTCCAAAAGGCCTTTATCAAGGACGTGTGTGGTAGGAGATGAGCTCATCACTCAATTATCTGAGTTAGCTGACTTCATAAACAGGTTCCTATTCTTTTGCAGCAGTTGCCTATACTGCTGTTTTTGGGTAGGGGACAGGATCTCTGTAATTTTTACACCCACATCAGTTGAGTCCAACTTAGTCATGAGGAATAGGGCTTCATGGGTTTCCCTAACCTTCCATGACTTAAGCAAATTGACATGGTAGATCTGAAAGGGATTTCTCTTACTTGGCTGGTTTACCTGGAGGTTAACCTCACCCATCTTCTTGACTATCTCAGATGGCCATTGCCATTTAGCGAGAAATGTTCCAGTTCTACCTCAGGGCCAGTACTTCTAGTGCTGTCCTTGCACACTGGGCTGTTTGGCAGTCCCAGAACAGGGAACAATCCCGGCCAACAATCATCTTGTGCATTAAATCATGCATGACTCCCACATGGTGCAATACTTTACCCCCATCTTTCTTCAGGAAAACCTGGGCCTCTGAGTAAACCTTTGTACCCCTGTAAATGCATGTGACGCCCAAGTTTTTTCCCGGGACCAACTGTGTCCAATTATTTGAGTGTCATGTATGTATGACTAGGGTGAGTTCGCGTCCCAGAGTTCAGAACAGCACCACATGATTAACATGAGCTGCGCATTACCATGGAGAACCTCATTGGTTCTAAGCCGATGGGACATGGGGACACCATTTGAACCGGAGCATGTCACCCTATGAAGATGATCTTCCTTGAGGCAGTTCTTCCTATCTGCTCTGACATGATCTTGACTTTGGGGCATCCCTCTCGGGGGAATTTGAGTTCCTTTCTCTGGCTATTGCAGTCATTCCAGTTATGGAGTTCTCCACCATGAGGTATCTCTCCAGTAGGCCCACTAAACTATCTGCAATCTGGGGATTTCTCTGCGTAACCCAGCACTGCACTGGCCTGACGAGAGCATGCATCAAACATTCCACCACAACCTGCTGTACGATTTGAGCCAGGTTACAGACATCTGACTGCAGGCATTTTTGGACCAGGTGCAGGAAGTCAAACATCTGAAACCTCAAAGGTTTGTCCCTTCTGCAGCCCCACTGATGCACTCTCTGGGCCTGGACTGTTACCATTACCCCCTGACATGCTAAGATCTTGGCCTTTAGCTTGGCATACTCTCTAACATCCAGATCGTAGTATGCCTTCTGGAATTCACCAGTGAGAAATGGGGACAAGACCTCAGCTCATTTCTCCATGATTAGACTCTAGCATTTGGCAACCCATTCAAAAACAGTGAGGAAGGCTTTCACGTCATCCTCGGGTGTCATATTTTGCAATGTCTTCCTTAATGTCCTCCGTGCTCACTGGCAGTCATCCTGGTGACGGCCCATCTATTTGATAAGAAGCTGGCTGATCTCCTGTAGAGCCCATATAAACTCTGCATAGGTCTGCTGCTGCTGGGTGCTGGCCAATATGAGTGGCTTCATTATTTCCTCCATTATTTTGGCCTAGAGTTTTATCTGAGCAGCAGTTTTAACCCACGACTAGAGATGAGTGATCACTAAAAAAATCTAGATCAAGTCGATTGTCGATTTTAAAGAAAAAATTCACAGGTTAAATAATTCATTCCTTTCAATGACTAACTGAAAAGATGAGGACAGCGTAGCTATAGCAGGTAGAGCAATAGCAGCTGCTACGGGGCCCCTTTGACGCATAAGAAAATATCAGTATTGGAAATGGCACATGGTAACTGGCAGGAGCCCCCTACCACTTTTAGCATCAGGGCCCAAGAACATGTCAAATATGTGGTGGCAGCAAGAACGGGGAACATGGAGGTTCAGCTGGCAGGGCCGTAGTTATAGGGGGTGCAGTGGTACCAGGGCTGCCGTCAGTTATCTATTAACCATTTCTGCACCCCTTTCATATAAATCAATTGCCCCCCCACCCATCACTAGCTCCTATTTTTAGCATATCACTGGGCCCCTGACAGGAGTACTATCCTATTGGCCCCCCTGGCTCCCCTTTTACAGTAATCTGATCCCAAAACCAGTAAAAATGACCTTTTGGAATCAAATAAAATATTAAAGAAGAAAAATTATATTTGAAAAAAATTTTTTTTCAAAAAGGACATTTTGCTAACGGTGTTTATAAAATGGCCTGACCCAAAAGCAGAAAAAATTCCCTTTAAAGGACACTCAAAATAAATTAGCAAGAAAAATGAGTTTTTTGAAATAAGGTTTTTTTCAAGGGACCTTTACTATTGGGTCTTTTACAGTGGCCCCGAACCCAAACCCAGCAAAAAGACCTTTTTGGGCAAACCCGAATAAAAAAATTTGCATAAAGAAATGAGTATTTGGGGTAAGATTTTTTTCTTAGGACCCTTTATTTTTTTTTAATGGGCTAAAGTGATTTCACATTGTAAAGAAGATGCTACGTTTACTAGTCGGGACATCGCCAACCAGACAACAAAATCATCAGAGATCCTGCTTTTTCATTTTGATGAACGTCAAATGATCCACATTACAGGGAAAATTCGGGATACGTTTGTCAGTTTACCCACCAGCTGTGTGAATGTGGTTCCGAGATAATGCTGTGTGGGGGAGGGTAAAACCCTCTAGGCGTGGCGAACAAGCCGGGCCCTTCACCATTTGACACCCCAAATCGATTGGTTAACCAAGCCAAAAACATTGGGGTTTATCGCAGGTAGTCATGGGGAAAAGGTTTAAACGGTCCCTGTGTTTCTGAATGCTGCCCTGCCTTACAGACATTGGTGAGGTGGTAAATAACGATTGCCACATGTCATCCAGTAGGCTTTTGCCATAATGCCTGCTGCTGCTACGGCTACCTGTCATTCTACTGCTGGCACGTTGCTGACATTGTTCCACCGTGACATTCGAATGTGAATAAGATGCAACAGATGTCAGGTTGGTCATGACACTGTCTCAAATTCCTGCATTCTACTGTCAATTTGTGTGGGTGGAAGGTATTTGCTGACTTTTGATTTGTAACATCGATCAAAGAGGGTGGCCACCAAGTAACTGCTGTTCATTTTGATTGCCTTGATGCGTGGATCATGTTGCAGGTAATGTAGCATCCAAGAACTCATGTGTGAGATGCTGCTGGGATTTCCCAAGCCTCGGGGTCAAGGGGCACTAAACAGATCTTCCTCCTCTTCCTCCTCCTCCTGAAATCTGTGCCAACCTCTTACCACTGAAGGGAAATCGGTACAGTCGGTGTCCAGCCCTGCCTCATCATCCTCCTCCACTTCCTCATCCTGAGCATCACCACAGTCCTGGCTAGCCTCATGCGCTGTAGCTTGTGAGCTGAAGTGTCATCCTGCACCAGCCCTGGACCCCAAACCACCGCCTAAAGAAGACCTATAAATTTGGGAAACAGTAAGGCCTTCTACATCCTCTGACGAGTAAGGCTCTCTGTCTGCATCTGTGTCCACCTCCTCTTCCATCACTGTCGGGACCTGCTGCCACAGAGTGTCTAACACTTGTACCAGTAAAAATATCACCACAATGGTCATGATGACAATGGAATTTTCCTGACTGACCATTTTGGTGGCATCTTCAAAACTAGCGACGATGGTGCAGACATCTTTCACCTGCCTCCACTCTCTATGGCTCAACACTCCGAGGTCCGCACCACTGCTCGTCAGGCCATACTACACTTCATACTGCATAATGGCATTACGCTGCTGCCACAATCGCTGGAGCATGTAGAAGGTGAAATTCCAGCGTGTTGCCACATCAACAATGAGACGGTTGACGGGGAGGCCCAGATGACACCACAACACTGCCAGTCATGCCGAATTAAGGTGCGAGCGCCGGAAGTGTGATCTAAGACCTCCAGCCTTTCTAAGCAGACAGTCAAGACCCAGGTAGTACTTGAGAAATTTCTACACAACCAGGTTCATGACGTGTGCCAGGTATTTAGCACCCAGCCACTGGTCAGTCTCAGTGCGCAGAGCCGTCCACAGCTCTTGACCTGTGTGTTGACGGTCTCCAAGACACATTAATTTCAACATGGCCTGGTTTCTCTTGGCACGTGATGCTACCCGTGGAGGTTGGGGATCTGGAACTTGCACCATCCCAGCAGTGTGGAAGAGTGTCCGTCAAGCCTGACACCCGCCATACTCACCAGAGACACTCATCCACATAACTCCCCCAGTGAGAAGTTAGTGAGATGCAACGCCTTGACTGTGCTTACTAGCCCATGTGTCTGTAGTGAGATAGACTTTGGTGCACACAGATGCAGCCAACGCGCTGGAGATTTTTTCTGCCATCTGACTGGCCAGGGCAGGGACAGCTTTTCTGGCAGAGAAATGCCTGCTCGGCATATGGTATTGGGGGCATGCCAGGGCCATGACATGGTGGAACCCATCTGTGTTCACCAGGCAGAAAGGCAACATTTCCAAGGCCAAAAGCTTGGAAACGCCGACATTCAGGCTTTTGGCTGTAGGATGGTTGGGGTGAAAGCGTTTCATATGCTCAACTGGTACACAGAAGGCTGGCTGTCAGACTGGCCACTGTACGGCATGCAGCTCAAACTGGTAGAAGGAAAAGGGGTAGGCTGTGTCTCTGGTGGGGGCGGTAAGAATCGGCTTACAATGTCTGGGACTGGGGATAGTGCATGCTCATGATGCTCTGGCACATCGGCAATAGCGGACCTCTTGGTCTTGGAAATGGCGGAGGAGGAGGAGACAGAGGATGTCACAGTGGTTGGAATCCCAGGATCTATGTGGCCTTTTTTCTCCAAGTGACTCCTTCACATCAATTCATGCTTTAGATGCATATTCCTGTTCATGTTCGTGGTTAAACTCTTTAGATTCTTTCCTCGACTGACGTGTTGACGGCAAATCCGGCATATGACGTCGGCCGGCGAATCTGAGGCTTGATGGCAAAAGACCCAGGCTTCACAGGTCCTGGACCTCTTCGACGGTGAAAACCTAGTAGCGGTGTTCCCGCTGCCACCACTGACCATGGCTGGAGGATTAATGTCAGCGAACTTGTCCGACCACCATCTCCCTTTTTGAGGCCAGACCCGCACTGACACTACTCCATTATCCTCTTCCTCCACTGAGAGGCGCCGCAAGAAAGCTGCTGAAAAACCATGTTGATCCCAATGTTCATCACAAACATTGCAAACTCATCACACAGTGACTTCCTTCCGACTGTCTACACCTCAAGCTGCGACTAGAAGCCACAGGGCACTGCAAGCATTGCTACCGCTTGGGATTTCTGCCAAATCGGCATTTTTCATCAAATAATCTTTAAAAATTGGATTATTTTAAAGCGGGCTGAATTGGTTGACATTTTGGGCTTGTTTGCTTCAGGGGGGATGATGAGATATGTTTAGAATTACGTCGACTTGTATGGGTATTCATATCGAATCGGCAATATAAAGACTTTTTTTCCCCCGTTTGCGATAAAGATTATCGCCGAGACCATTAAATCATGGGAGAGGAACAACACCTTCATTCTTACCCCCAAAACAGGGCTGGAAAGCTGGAAATTAACACCCAAAAAACAATCAAATGGATCGTGCACATCTTAGTCAACACACTTAGGTTTAAAAGCCACAGAAAAAAAAACAAGACCATTCACACCCGTCTTGTCCACAGCAGCCCCTTAAACCTAGACCCACAAATTAAAAAGTCCAAAAGGGCAATTATTTAAACCATCATTTTTAGTTTAATGAACATTGACTATCCTGTCCTGTACCATAATAGCCTCAACCTGCATGACCCACAATTATTAAATGCCAGAAGGCAGTTTATTTGAACCCATTTTACTTGAACTGGACATTGCTATCCGTCCGGGAACGCAGCATGACCCTTAAAACCTGCATGCCCCACAGATTAAAAAGTCCCCAAAAAGGTTTTTTTTAATCCCCTTTTTAAATTGAACGGGGACATTGCTATCCCTTTCCCGGGGGCCACAGCATAGCCCCAAACCGCATGACCCCGGGGGATTTAAAAACTCCCGGAAAAAGGAGTTTTCAACCACCATTTTATTGAACTGGACATTGACTATACCTGTCTTGACCGCAGATGACCATTAAACCGTCTGACCCCAGATTAAAAAGTGCCAGAAAAAAGGATCTTTCAACCCCCATTTTAGTTAGCCCGGGAAAAAAAAGGGTTTTGCAGGTTTTTTTTTTCTTTTTTTAAACTGAGCAGTTTTTTTTTTGGCGCCTGTTTCGTTACTGAGATTCACAGGGGCCCTACCCACTAAGGCCTGAGGGTCCTGCAACCAAACATCCGCTGGCATGCGTGATTTGGGCCACAGGAAGAGACCTTCTCTCAACCTCTCCCACCATGCCCTACACCCCTCTTTCTCGCTTACCACCTGCATTTCGCTCCATTTCAAAAGGAAAAAAATTTAAGAAGGAAGGAAAGTTTTTGACATCTCTTATTAAAAGACGGAAAAATCACAGTATTTTTAAACCCTCAATTTTCCTACAGCCAACTGGATTAGAAATAAAATTTTTTCTAGCGAATTCCCTTTGAAATGCGTTTTGGGGGAAGAACCTAAGACAAAATCAACAGGTTTTTCCTTCAGCCCAGGGATTTACAACTGCCCAGTAGGACTATAATTGAATTTTTTTCAAAAAAAATATCATACAAGTGCGAAAACTCGCCAAACTAGTTTAACGGGGCGCAATAAAACTTTCAGAAGTTGCACGGAGAGAAATTGTTTTTTTTTGCAGCAAGAAAAAAAGAGAACATTGTTAAAAAATTTTTTAAAAAAATGGGGCCGCCCCACAGCAAATACGGGTATTAAAAAATTAACGGATAAAAAGGGTGGTTTTTGCACCTATAAATACACCGTGGGACAAAAAATTTGCTGTATTCAAATTAATTTGAAAGGGGGGCTCTATGAACAAAGGGGACGCGCCAAAATGAAAAACACGTAATTAAAATTGTGTAGGGGGAAAAAACGTGGTTTTTGCACTATTTACACCGCGGTACTAGAAAATTCTGTATCCTTTTGTAAAAAAAAAGGGGTCTTTGAACAAAGCAGGGCTGCCCAAAAAAAAAAACACGTAATTAAATTGTGCACGGAAAGAAAGGTGGTTTTGCACCTATAAATAAACCGCGTGACTAGAAAATTTCTTTTTTCCTTTGTAAGAACATAGGGGGGTTTTAAAACAAAACTGCCCTGCGCCCAAAGTAAAAAAAAACCTAATTAAATCGGTAAATAAAAAAAGGGATTTTTTTCACCTATCAAATCACCTGCATTACAAAAAAGACTGTATCCTAATAAAAGTACAGGCTGCACAAAATAAAACAAAACTTTCACCAAAAATGTTAATTTCAATGCGGGTCAAAGCAGAGCGGGGAGCACAAAAACCACTCCCTTTAAAAAGCCTGCCACCTGTCTGTCGGTTTTGGGCCGCACCCCCCCCCCCCCCCACCCCCCGCGGTGACGCGTAGAGCCCCTTTTAAAATTCTCACCTAAGTAACTAAAAACTGAAAATCTCTAATCTACCTAAGTTCTAATTTCACAGCTAAAAGATAGTTGTCTGTGTGAACAAAGAGAATGTTGCGCGACGTTTTAGAGAGACCGAGCACAGTCAGCTCTTACCCTTTATAACACAGACACACATGATCATAACAGGAAGGTTGTTCTATTAAAACAGGTCATGTGATTTTTCCAGCCAATAAACCATACACATTCCAGCAGACGTCGCACACCCAGCTCCCCTCTCTTTCTCTTTGCTGATTTGTTGGCCGCCAAAATGATAGGAAACTGGCGGAAAAAAAGGCGCGATATTAATGATTTGCACAGATTTTAACCTAAATTATCGCTTGATCGAAAAAAATTCCCACAAAATAAAAAACCCTGCCCTTTCAACTTTGCCCATAATAATCACTCAACACTAATGTGACGATGATGACAACATTTTTTGAATGACTAGAGAACGAGGAGGTTAAACCACTTCAGGTTGTGTTAAAGATTGACGACCCTTCAGTACAGGGTTTACAGGGGAACCACCAAGCGATGACAGGCCTGAAATCCTGCAACTTTACGTGTGCTCCTTGTATTTCTGGAACACGGAAGGACGTATTTTATGTAACCTCTAGATCCATTCCACGCCCCTCCTTTCTCGCTTTCCACCTCTAGTTCGCTCCATGTTAAAAAGATAAATAAAAAAGGGCAAGATTTTGTTCTAGTCCCTTTTCTGAAGAACTTACCAAAGACACAAATCACTAGGTTTAAAAATTCCCATAATTTCCAATGGCAAATAGGATTAGAAACAGAATTTTTTCATGGAAATCTGTAAATTGGTTTTTGGGAAGAACCACACCAAATCAAAATGTTCTTGAATCCCACACTTTCAACAACCAAACAGGATTAGAAATAGAATTATTTTTTAAGGAAAAATCTGGGAAAAATTTGTCTTATGGAAGAACCCTGACACTAAAACAACATGTTCTTTAATCCTTATCTTTGCAATGGCAACTGGGTTAAAAAAGAATTTTTTCTATGGAAATCTATGAAAGTGGGCTTTTTAAGGGAAAACCCGACACAAATCAACAGTGTTCTTGATTCTTATACTTTGCAAAAAGGGAACTAGGATTAGAAAAAAATTTTTTTTTTATGGAATACTGTAAGTGTGGTTTTTAAGGAAGAAAAACCCACCAAAAACAAAAGTGTTCTTGAATCCTTAACTTTGCAAAAGGCAACTAGGGTTAGAAACAATTTTTTTTTATGGGAATTCTGTGAAAAGGGGTCTCAGGAAAAACGGTTCTTGTACACCGGCTGTCACCCCAAACTACAGAAGGAAAAATTTTGGGGAAGAATAAATTTTCGGGGCAAAAAGAAAAGAATCAAAGGGATTTTTTTAGACGTTTTTAACAAGTCTTTTGCCAACGCTGCCCCCCCCAAAACTGCAGAAGGAAATTTTTGGGCAATGCAAGTGCAGTATGCAGCGACACAAAATCACTAACTACTACTGTCTAGGGTTCCTATCTTTCGACCCAACCCCAACTAATCTATTTTTCAGCTTTTCCGGGGAAATTCTGGGGAAATGGTTTTTGTCTGCCTGTTTTGAAACAAGCACAGCAGAGAAAGCAGTGTGTTCATTCAAGCCTTAATCATAAGGCATTCACCAGGAAATCATGACATACTAAATCAGGGTCCCCTGTATATTAGCAGCCAATAGGGCCCTACTCCCAAAACATGATGTTTTTGACCCCCCTCTGGCTCTGCCGACTGCTGGCCACCAAAAATAAAAGGGGAAATAAAATAGTCATCTTAATTCTCACTCGATTTTTTTTTCCCGATTTTGAGGGAAAAAATTGGATCGGATCGAGATTGAGAAAAATGTAAAAATCGACTCAATTTGAACTTTCCTCGATTAAATCGCTCAACACTACCCAGGACATGCAGGTACATTTGTGGGGCTATGCCCGCATTGTCAACCAATTGAAGGGAGGAGTCTCAAACAGCAGTCCCTAGTAAGAAGCGCAGACACAGTCTTTGAAAATAAACAGAAGTCTTTATTTCTGAACAAATAAAAAACAACAAAAAGGTCCACGGGTTGCATCAGAAAGCATATAGGAACACAACTAAAATAATCCTTGGCTATACCTTAACCTCCCTGGTAAGGCACAATCCTGCTGCCACTAAGTTTCGATCTCACCCATTGGCGATATGGTGTAGGAAAAGCCTCTTTGTTGTGGTAGCTTTTCAAACTCTGGCAAGACACAGCTCTCCTTACAATACACCACACTCAGTATACTCCAGTGTCAAGTTGGGAACCACACCCAGCTCACCTGACTCTTCACGCTTACATAGATCAACAGAACTTAACCTGGAACTAGAAATATGGGCGTAGTCATCCCACCCCACTGTTTGACTACTTTAGTAAGAGCCAGTCCAGATAAGCTGCTACTGTAACTATTTTAAATATAAATAAATGCCAGTCGTCTATTGCTACTGACACCTGTGAAAACTGGCCCTTATTTCACTGAGGTCAGACACCTCTGTGACATATACCTGTTGTCAATGATGGTCTCTTGCTCCTTCTTGCAATATATAGTAAGAGAAATATAGAAATAATAATATTATTATTATTATTATTATTATTATTATTATTATTATTATTTTATTGAATACACTCACCGGGGCCCCTTTATTAGGTACCCATGCTAGTAACGGGTTGGACCCCCTTTTGCCTTCAGAACTGCCTCAATTCTTCGTGGCATAGATTCCACAAGGTGTTCCCAACGATGCTCAATTGGTACCAAGGGGCCCAAAGGATGCCAAGAAAATATTTCCCCACACCATGACACCACCACCACCAGCCTTGAACCGTTGATACAAGGCAGGATGGATCCATGCTTTCTTGTTGTTACGCCAAATTGTGACCCTAACCATCCGAATGTCGCAGCAGAAATCGAGACTCATCAGACCAGGCAACGTTTTTTTCCAATTTTCTACTGTCCAATTTCGATGAGTTTGGGGAAAATTTGGAGCCTCAGTTTCCTGTTCTTAGCTGAAAGGAGTGGCCCCCGGTGTGGTCTTCTGCTGCTGTACCCATCTGCCTCAAAGTTCGCCGTACTGTGCGTTCAGAGATGCTCCTTCTGCCTACCTTGGTTGTAACGGGTGGCTATTTGAGTCACTGTTGCCTTTCTATCAGCTCGAACCCAGCCCTGCCCATTCTCCTTTGCCCTCTGGCATCAACAAGGCATTTCCGCCCACAGGACTGCCGCTCACTGGATGTTTTTTCTTTTTCGGACCATTCTCTGTAAACCCTAGAGATGGTTGTGCGTGAAAATCCCAGAGATCAGCAGTTTCTGAAATACTCAGACCAGCCCTTCTGGGCACCCAAAAACCATGCCACTTTTAAAGGCACTCAAATCACCTTTCTTCCCCATACTGATGCTCGGTTTTGAACTGCAAAGGGGATTGTCCTGACCATGTCTACATGCCTAAATGCACTGAGTTGCCGCCATGTGATTGGCTGATTAGAAATTAAGTGTTAACGAGCAGTTGGACAGGTGTACCTAATAAAGTGGCCGGTGAGTGTACATTCATATGTAAATAGAAAAAATGATTGTTTGAACTCGTATGTAAATTTGGGGTACAGTATATACAATTTATCTTTAAGCTAGTGGGATATTGCTAAACTAAACTACAGTGCATCGGATCAGGAGCGAGCATGCTGCGGGGTATGTTCTGGTGATGTCCTGCTGAATCCCGTGGTATGCCATTCAAAAAAGTTAAACATGCCCCATTTTGAAGAAATGAAAGGCTAAACAAATGAGAAGTAAGATTTTAAACGACCAGGTGGGAACACCCCTTTAAAGCAAAGGAACACATTTCACAGTCATGCATTGCAATACAATACTGCAATTCAGTAATATGGGTAAATATGGGTACTTGCAGTTTACACCCTTCAATACTCAAGCATTTCCAATGACTTTCTAGTAGTTTTATTTAAAGAGGATTGTAAACATGTTTGTAAACTGGCTTCAGTTTTCCTCATTAAGGTAAATGTAGAAATTATAATTCACTACAAATGCACCTCTGGGCAATGTGGTAGACACTGTTAATTATACTGTATATTGTGAATATCCAGATTGTCATCCTGAAATTTGAATAAAGGAACAGACTGAGGGATGGTTTTAGACATCTAAATGTGGTTTTGAATCTTTGGGTGTGAAATAAAACATATTTCATTCTTGCCTTTTACTATATCAAGATGATTGGTTACAGAGCACAATTTAATGGGACACAGATTGCTGTCTCTTGTAGAAGTAAAGTTATTTGGCAACAGTATTTGCTCCTGTCGCAACAAATCAAAGTAGAAATGCTGTTTAAAAATAGATATTCAGAAGCATGAAAGTCATAAACCATTTTAGTATAGTCTATATTAACATATATTATAATATTCTATTTATATTATTAAGACCAGCGAAGAGGCATTTGCCAGGTATCACAAAAAAATTAAAAGGTCAATTTAATTTTTATTCCCAGTGCTGGACATCACTGGATGAAAACATGTATTAATATTGGATGAAGATCCACACAGAAATGAGCAAAGAGGTGCTGTCATATAAAAATTACAATTTTATTTTCAGTAGACATGCGTTGTGATTCACTTGCTTAGGACATTAAGGTTTAATAATGCTTCTTAAACTTTTGTTCTAGTTTAAAGTCTTTAAATATGTCATTCTTACTTTATATTACAATTCATTTATAACTTTGTATCTGTCATTTTCAAGGACATATGGTACAGATAGATTTATGAAAAGTTAGCCTGCATTCTAAGAAGGAATGAATTAACATAACTTTGTGAAGCCTTCTGTATATTAAGGAGCCTCGATCACTACCAAAAATCTGTTTTAAACACTAGTCAACCATCTTTACTTAAATATTAAGCAAGGTATATGACCTGTAGCCCTAAAAGATCACTCTTTTACAGCTAAAGTAAAATCTATTAGCTGTCAGTGATGTGCCACAACCACAGTTCTCTCAAGGCACCTTTCTGTGGACACTATTACCATAATCCATCCATTAGCCATCCTCACAGCAAATAACCTTGGGCTTATCAGGGTCATTCTAGAATTCCTTAGAGAAACATTAGGTGAATTTATGTTTTTTGTCACTACTAGCAATTGTCATAGTCTCTAAACTGAAACTGCTACAACTGATCTTCCATCAAATGCACTTTATCCATGAATACTAATGAGTCAAAACACATAAAAGCACAAAGTTGTCATAATAATTGGTTACCTCTGGGGAAAAAAGATTTCAGGAATGTGAGTACTTAATATTTAATGCTTGCATTAGATTTATTTTATGGATGCAAGTAACTTTTTAAAGTGAAAAAATTAAAAGTTATATTACACTGATACATTCCAGTATAGGCAGTATTTTATTACTATATGGTGTTTGATGAGCACTATAAAGATGGAATGTACATTATATATACTTAAGGATTAGATTTAGTAGAAAAGCAAAATAATTCAGAGGTAATGCAAGCTTAATATAAGACTCATTTATACCCAACAATGTTTTACCTCAGAGACTCTATGAATACTTATGCTGCCTCAAATTGTGTGAAACATAAAGCAGAAAAGTGTTATTTCTATCCCCAAAGTGCCATTTCTCAGTAGAAAATATTTGCTACACTTGGAAAAGAAATAAAAGATAGCCCTTAAAATACACCCGGGAAATATTGGATCAGCTTGATAAAATGCACATATTACTTCATTCATCATTCTACATCCCTCCTAGGTGATATAGAGTTTGGACTATGCCATAGTATTTAGATAGAGCCAGTCACTTGCTGATAAATGAATGTCATCCCCATAGCGTTCCTGGTTAATGCAAAACCAACAACGATTCTACCAACCTGCAACCTTCTCATGATGGCCCACAAATTCACCTGGGTGCCTGCATGCATGAGCGTCAAAATGTGAAGAAAGTAACCTAACAAGGCCATGGATCACTTAATCTGAAACACAACCAATTTTGACTGGAAGAAAAACTTTTTGAGGGACATGTAGGAAAACTATCTAGGTGTAAGACTTTTTTTGTTGCCCATAGCAACCAATCAGAGTTCCCTTTCATTTTTTCAGAGCATGATCTGAAATGAGAGGGCAACAAATTCTATGGGCAACAAAGAAAGTCTTACACCTAGACAGTTTTCATACATGTGGCCCCATGATTTTTCAAGTCTATTTACTCACTCTTTTTGTTTAGTAATTATTTTGAGCTATATAAAAAAAGTTAACATTCAGCTTCAACATTAGATCCAGACTTTGACTAAAAAGCAGTCGTGCTACAAGACTCCCACCAGCCCTCATACAATATCTACCTCAAAATTTTGCAGTGGTCATTCACCTCAACACTTTCTAGAAGAGACAACACCATCAACACAGCAAGAAAGAAAAAGTGATGCATAGCAACTCCTAACCCCAGGGTTAGGGACAGGTGTGGACTTGCTCTTACAATAAAATATGAGTGTACACTGCTACTATACAAGCACCCATACAACCTACGATATCGCCATGTAGTGATCACACAGTGGTTAGATATTAGTTTAGTTTGCTATCACATGACTACATCACTGATCCTATACAGAAGCAAAATAAACACTGACATTAAGTAACTCACAAGTGACATCTTGACTGGAGTTGTTTACCCTCCCTTATGTTCTCTGTCCAGCTCAGACCACTATGACAACTTCTCTCAGACATGACTCATCTTTGCAGAATTTACCACACAAACATCTTACGCAGCTCACTTTTCCAGCACCTCCCTACCTGTTCTCATCTCCCGTCAAACTCCCCATCCATAGCACCACAAATTGTAATAATAACTCCCTTGTTCAACAAACAATAAAAGTACCCCCAGATGGCTATGGGGCTTTCTAATTGTGCAGCCAGTTCTAGTTTTCTTTCTTGTCCCTATATAGTAAATGGGTTATCCCCCAATATAGTAGATACGCTATCCTCTAACTTAGACAGATAGTTAGATCCCCTTTTAGGAAGGTTGACCCTACTTAGGTAGGTATGCCCCCTCATTAAGTAAGTAGGTAGGTTGGATCCGATTAGATGGGTATTTAGATATTGAGTCCCCAATAAGTAGGTAGATATATAGTCCCCCATTAGGAATGTGGGTATCTAGGCCTCCCAGTAAGTAGGTAAGCATATATTCCCCTCATAAGGCAGATAAGTATAAATATCCCCCTATTATTTAAGTATATAGGCTCCCATTAAGTAGGCAGGTGTGTAGTCTCCCAGTATGTCTGTAGGTATATAGGTCCCCTCAGTAGGTAAGTAGGTAGGTAGCAATATAGGCCGTCTCAGTTGGTAGAAAGGTATGTATATAGGCCTCTCCTAGGTAAGAATATAGGGCCCCCCAGAAATAGGTAGATATATAGGGCTCCTTAGGAAGTTAGGCCCCCAGTAGTTATATAGCCCCTGCAAGTAGGTATGCAAGTATATAGTCCACAATTAGGTAGGTAGGCATATAGCTCTCTCATTAGGTAGGTAGGAAGGTAGGTATGTAGGTCAACTAGCATGTAGGTATTTAGGTCCCTAGTAGGTTGCAAGGTAACAGGACCCTACAGTAACTGGGTATACAGGCCCCATAAGTACGTAGGAATATAGGCTCCAAATAAGGCAAGTATATAGAACCCACAGGTATATTGGCCCCCAAGTAGTGTGGCAGAGTGACCTCAGCTGGTTGCATTCCACTACCACTGGATGTTGTACAGCAGGAGATCAGAGAGACATGTGCCACCAAGGTGCCTGGCCTCGGTTAGGGAAGTCTGCAATGTTGAGTCAGTAACACTAGGTTCCTTACACTTGTCAGTACCAGGATAGCTGCTCTGCAGTTAATCTGGGTTGATACATTTATAGTAATGCTAAATGTTCTCTAACAGTAATTCCTGCTTATTTTAAAGTAAAAGTTCATAATAAATTGTCTGTGTTTTATGTATTTTTAATACGTTTCATTTTACCTTAGATCTGTACTATTTTAAAATTCTGTACACTACATACAAGTACATTATATTTCTAAATGTTGGATCTATCTCCTGCTTTCTACATTTAGGTGCATTGGGTGGCTTGTGGGACATTTTCCTTCAAAGCTTGTCCCAAAGAGCATATAAGGTTTTAGATCTAGATATTAGACCAGCTAGACCAGGGCCAGTAGCTCAGTTTTCTGTTACTTTTAAGGCCATATCTTCACTGCATAGAAATAATCCCGTATTTTCGGTGCTTTTAGGCTTTTAAAAGCCCTTAAAATATGAGCGTTTGTGCAGCCTCATAGACTACAATAGAAAAAACGATCTGTGGTCTCCACAGGTCGTTTCAGCGCTGGCGTATTATACAACATGATGTATACTACAGAGCCGCTTTTAGTTTTTTCGGCGTCCTTCCATATAATTCAATTGTATGGGTAATGTAAAAAACAAGAACCACGGTCAAAATGTGACAAAACCGTGGTCCTGCATTGGACAAAAAACTGTCAATTTTTGCCAGTTTTTGTCTAATGTAGTGTAGATCTAGCCTAACAGGAAGTTGTAGTAAAACTTTAACACTCTATTCCAAGTCCCCACTTCCTCATAATTCACAAAAGTTGTTTTCCATTGCTTAAATGTATGGTTTAAATTGTCACTGAAACCAGCATAATATAGCATGTTATAGTGAAACAGAAAAGTGGCTTCTCTGGATCACTATTTCTTGCACTTTGTGAAATTTTTCTATTATAGCATATACCATACATTTCCTTCATGATGGGAGAAAAGGCCTCAAGCCCTCCTGTAGGTTTGCAACACTTATACTCTTCTCTTTCATCCAAAACCTTTCCCTGAGACTTAAATAACTGTTGTTTGCAGTCATTTACTGTCCAAAGTCTAAGCAATATTTTGTCACTTTTAACTTTTTTGAAGTCCAATTGCAGTAAAGATGACTTAGACTTTGCAGAAAAGCATGCAAGGTTAGCAGCAAAATTATAGTCAGGTAGAGGTTAAGGCAAATTGGGGTAAATGTATGTCATGGCTATCATGCAGGTTAAAAAATAGAGCACGCATGATTGCTGTGGGAAACCAGTTGTCAACCCAGAAGTCTAATGAAACCTTCCGGGTCATCTCTGACAACTGGAGGGGCACAGCCAAGCATGGTGATTGACAGTTACAGTACATAGCATGTAACAGTGGAGGATAAAGTGTAAGTAACAAAAAAAGGAAAACACACATAAGTAAAAAAACGAATTAAAAGGAGTTCAAAAAGTTTTGTCTCCCCCAAAATGAAACCAATAAAAACAACACAACGTTCAAAAACAAGCCACTACACAGCTCTGTACATAGAAAAGAAAAAAAAAGTTATGGCTTTCACACTGTGGCGATTCAAAAACATGTTTCCATTTTAAATAATAGTGTTTTTATTGTGCAAAATCAGTAAAACATTTAAAAAAAATAATAATTGGGTATTGCTGTAATCATATTAACTTGCTGATTAGAGTTAACATGACATTAATACCGCATGGTGTGCTATGTAAAAAATAAAAATAAAAGACACTACCAGGATTGCTTTTTTTGTTTATCCCGCCTCCCAAAAACCTTGATAAAAAGTGTTCAAAGAGTAAGATGAATCCCACAACTGTACCAATGAAAATGTCTACTCATCCCACAAAAAAACCTCTTATACAGCTCCATATACCGAAAAATAAAGTTATGGCTGTTATACGATGACGACATAAAAAAGAGATTTTTTTACAAACAAAAAAACTATATAAAATTGATTTTGTTGTCATTGTACCGACAAGCATAGTAACAATATCTCATTCATACCACACAGTAAATGCTGTAAAAATGAAACCCAAAAAACAATGGCGAATTGTTGTTGTTTTTTTTACCAGTTTCACAGCCCAAGGCACAAAAAATGTGAAACACCAACCGAAATACACAATACACCCCTAGATGAGTTGCGTGAGGGGTGTTGAATACAAAATGGGGTGACTTCATGAAGTTTCACTCCTAGTATTTTGAGGGCTTTGCAAATGTGACATGGCACCCATCAAAATCTGTGCTCCAAAAGCAACATAGCACTCCTTCCTTTGTACACCTTTCCATGCGCCCAAACAGCAGTTTGCACCCACATAAAGGGTATTGCTGAACTTGGAATAATTTGTGTAACACATTTTGAGGTGCTTTTTAACAGGATTTCTTGTAAGTGAAATATTTTCAGCTAAAACTGCATATTATTGGAAAAAAAATAAATGTTTCATTTTCACAGCCTAATGCTAGAAAAATCCATGAAACACCTGTGTGGTCAATATACTCGCTACGCCTCTGGATATATTCCTTAAGGGTGTAGTTTCAAAAATAGCAGCTTTTTAGGGGTGTTAAGGTTTAGCAACTTAGGGTGTTCGCAAACCTGAAAAATTACCTAAAAAATATCCTAATGAAAATGAGGCCCAAAAGTCTGGTAGGTGCAATTCCGATTCTGAGGCTTGTGATTCATTCAAATAGCGCACTAAGGCCAAATATGGGATATTTCTAAAAATGTCAGAATTTGGGAAATTGACATTGAGTTATGTTTCCCTGGTTACATCTCCTGTGTTCCAGTTAAAAATTTATTAAAATTGAAAATCTGCAAAAAAAAAAGTGAAATTTTGAAATTACACTTCCACTTTGCTTTCATATCTGTGTAACACCGAGAGGGTTAACAAACTTCTTAAATAATGTTTTGAATAATTTAAGGGGTGAAGTTTCTTAGATGGGGTCATTTATTAGGGTATCTAACATATATGCTTTCAGAGCCACATTAGACCTGAAAACAGCAAATTTGTTCAAACTTTCATGACATTTTGATATTTTTTACAAATAAACGGGGATTATATAGACAAAAATTAATGAATAACTTAAAGCATACTGTACCATTAGAAAACAATCTCTGAAAAACATATATACGTAAAATATTCCAATGAACAGCAGAAAGAAATTGTCACCATTCACATTAGTCCCTCAAAATTCATTTCCTTATTTTATACATACATTAAGGTTAATTTTCACAAGAAGCCAAATAACCTCTTCAACATATTTTTGAAGTATAAGAGACCAGCCACGCGGGTAGGGAGAGTATAAAAACTCTATCCAGATGTTGTCCTTGTTCACAATTGAATCCAGTGTGCCAGTGGTGCAAGGCATGATGACATTATGCATCTCAAGCTCCTGGAATTAGCTGCTTGGCGGGGGAGGGGGGGGGGGGGGAGTATCATTTTTTTTATTTTTTAAATCAGTCATAGGAGCCTATATACCTACCTACAGGGGACATATATACCTACCGATCTACCTACATTGGGTATATACTTACCTATCTAAGTAGAGGGGGCATATACCTACTTTTTATCTTACAGGAGGTCTATATACCTGCCTGCCTACATACAGAAGACATATATATATATATATATATATATATATATATATATATATATATATATATATATATACATCGATCTATCTACAGGGGGACATAAACCTACCTATATACATTCAGTCTCTATACCTACCTACTAGGATTCTAAATACCTACCCAATGGAGGGCACATATAGCTATTTATTTAATGGAGGGGCCAATGTTACTACCAACCATGTAGGTACATAAAGACTTGTGGGCCCTGTAAAACTTCAGGGTGGGCTCCCCTACCTCCAGACAATAGCTGTGGACCACTATTTCTTAACAACGGGTTCCCTACTTGGCGTGATGGATGTCTGCAATATAGCATACCATGGAAAACTATTTCTACTTAAATAGATTGTCTAATACAAGAAAATTCATTTCAAATGGGACCAGGTGGTAGAAAAAAAAAAAAGTTATACAGCCAAAGAGTCTGTTCCCTCTTGCCCCAACCTCTCCCTCCACAAAGAAAAAAAATCTTTGTGGGGTGAACAGGGGAAAAAATTAAATTGAGACTTTCTCTTAAGGGTTTAGTTTTTGCTGGAGTTTTCATTGAACAACTATATGTATTCTGTAGGTCAGTATGTATACAAGGGCCAAAGTATACCACCACAATATCACCGTATGTCATAACTATATAGTGACAAATACCACCATATTCTTACTGACAAAACCAGTTTGCAAAGACCAATGTTACTAATAACAAAAAAAAACAAGGCTAAATAATGTAATTACATATCACATCCATGTAGTGACTAATACCCCCATACTGTTACTGACCAAGCCAATATATCAAAACCAACCATACCAATATCGACAGAAGTACAAAAGGATAAAATAATACAACTACACCATGACCACATATCACCACCATAAAAAGACTGAATAAAACCATTGTACTGTTACTGAATACAAACCATTATACTAGGACCACTATTACCACCATAAAGTGTCCATATAGTGGTAGACAGCATTGTATGCAGGCTCTGCAGACATATAAGTGATTACAGTACAGTTACATCCAGGGACTCACAAGTGATATCTTTTCTGATGGATGTCGTTCAGTTTCTCTTTACTACTCCATCTGATCCAGACCACCATGACTTCTCCCTGCCACAACTCATCTGTGCAGAATCTATCACTCAAACATCTTAGACTCTCCTCTTTTCCTACACTTCCCTAACAATTCCCACCTCTATGCAAACTGCCCCTCCCCAGTGCCCCTAATGGTAATAATGCCACCCTTGGTGCTCCACACACTAATTTTACCCATAACAGTGAAAGTGACGCCATCTGATAATAGAGCCCCTATTTGTGCCACTAGCAGATAAGTACACTACCCATATAATAGGGATACTACCAAATTAGTAGGTCAGATCAGGAGGAATCGGGCTGTTCTACCTGAGAAACTGCCTGCACTGTTAGATAGACCCAGTGATGCAGCTGTGTGGTGATGGGGGCCTGTGGTTCCCCTGGCTCAGAGGCCTGGTCGCAAATACGACTGCTACAACTCATGTAGCTATGCCACTGCTACCTATCTGTTTAATGCAGGGCCTATAAACCTACCTACCTTCTAGAATGCCAGTATACCTAAATACCTAATGGGGGATCTATATAACTGTCTGCCTACTTAATGAAGGACCTATATACCTACCTGCCTAATTGGGGTATAACCACATAAAAGGGTCTTCACCTATCTGCCTACTTTATGGGAATACAAGACACAACTAAAGCTGGGTGCACAAACAGGACTATGTTTACACAGCAACATAAAAATATGATTTTATTTAAATGGTGACAAAAGTTCTAAAAATGCCACTGCCTATCAGCATTGAGCTCTGTTCCCCTTCTGCCATGCCTTCTAGATTTTTCTTCGATGTCCAATGCTGGACAATCTGGGAATGCTCAGGTCCATCTGTGACATTTATCACTTAGCAATTTATGCCTTCTATTTATATAACCAGTCAAATAGATAAGTGTGAAAACAAAACTACATAGGTCATATACATATTAGAGTGGAGTACAGCTTCAAGAGTTCCTAGAATAGATTACAAAAATACACCCCAGAAATCTTTCCCCCTTCTTACATTACAGTGTTCACCTAATAAAAGTTTCTCTAATAACACAGTAACATTTGAATAACATGATATAGTAGGGAGGTATTGCGAGAGTTCACCAGTAGGAAACTAGAAAATGGCTGAAGAAATAGGATTTGGCAGTCAGTTCATAGTCTTTGCAGTGTTGGTAATGCTTTAGTTTTATTTTTAAATCCTTTGAATTGTAACCCAATAAAAATGTATAAATTATTTAAAAAGCAAAGCAATTTCTTAGTGATTACACACCATGAATGCAAGTGCATATATAAAAGGCATCTGATAGCATGCACGGCAAGCGACAAAGCTACACTATGGGTGCAATAACGAATTAAATGAAGAGTCATGTTCACATAAAAGTGGATGTCCTTGAAAGATAAAATGTCTGTATGATTGAATTGGATTTACCATATTAAATGTTTTTTAAAGTATGCTATTATCCAATATAATGTCTAGCAACATTTAACCTTGGCCTTCAAGAAAAAAAAAAAAACTTTCAGGTGACACTCACTTTTTTGTCTCACAATGGATTATGCATTCAGTGCTTAATGTTCATCTTACAGTCACATTTTGTTTCATAGGACAATACACTGCACACAGCTTAATACGAGAGGTAATTTAAAGGGATCTATTGGCATCATAAATCAGGAAAGGTCTGCTGGAGCAGTTTATGAATAGTTGTAAAACTCTGAACCTGAACTGCATCATTAGAATCAGGTGCCACATATTGTTATTTATAATTGTGTCTACTGAATGTCTATTAACTGTTACTAGGAACTGAATGTTCTACTTCGATGATGAAAAATTATTCGCTCACATCTCGCAGCATAATTTGATGTGTATTGTGCTATAAACAGAGCAAATATAGTGTTCCCATATTTAATACAATACAATGAAAAATGAAAAGATGTTGTCACATTTGTAGTCTTATAAAGAGAGTGCTGCTTCAATGTATTTTCTGAATTTGAACTAAATGTCCGCACATTTAGTGGAAGGGAATATTGTACTGTGTCAACCAACTGTATAAGGTTAGAAAATTATGTGAAAAGGATAAACATTTTCCAGAAATGATATCTGCATTATCCAAGCAAAAGGTTGCAATTCTAATTTTCATACAAACTTGCATTTGAAATAAAATTAATATATACCACAAAGAATATCATCTGAAGATTTAGTGCATAATGATATTCTACTGTTGTAATGTTGACATGTATTTTCATGTATTGTTAAATTGGGGTGTCACTGTAGTAGAACAATTATTGTGTGGTCTTTTGATTACTAATTCTATTTATGGATAGCACACCTTTATGCATAGCTGCAATTATAAATTAATAAAGTAGTAGTACATGTGTGTGGAGTATGTATTACTTCATAATAAATCTCAGTTGGGGAAAATCACATCATTGTTTGTTCCCAGCTCCCTATAGCTTCCACTTTCACTGTTTGCAGGCTTTTTGTAAATGTTTAGAAATCTACTCATCATTAACCCATTAACGACCACCCGCCATCTTTTGACGGCGGGCATATCAGGTTGTTCACATGCAGCAATGTCTTTTGGTGTCACTGCAGACATCGGGTTTTGCAGCTCCCGGTGCCGCAGCTGCGCTGAGAACAGAGCTCTACTTCACTGCCCTGTTTCCAGCAGAGCCTCTGCAAGTGCCAGGAAGTAGAAACCTCTGCTTCCCGGCGCTTAACCCTTTGATTTCCATGATCAGTGACCGCAGCATAATCAAAGGGCTTTTCCCTGCTCTGTTGGGTGATCGGAACACCTGGTGACCTGACAGAGTCCAGGGAATGGCTGCACAGTCAGCCGTGGGACCTGGCATAGCTCCAGGGCTGTCTGTGTAACAAGTCAATGATTTGCCCTGATTGTTGCCTGTGTCAAAGTGACACAGATTATAATGTATTAGCACATATAAATATGCTAATACATTACTAAGTGTAAAAAAAATGTAAAACAGTTCTCCATGGGATTTTAAAAAAAGTAAACAACATAAAAAAGTGTAGAAAAAATAAATAAAATAAATAATAAAATGAAAATAAATATTTAATAAAAACGAATACTGCATACATTACACAAAAAACCCTACATATATTAGGTATCCACATGACTATAATAACCTGTAGAATTAATCTAAAAAGTTAATAAGTGTAAAATGTGAATGGTGAAAAAAGATGTTTTTAAAAAAAAAAAAAATTAAAACAATTGTTACGACTGTACGTAAGGAGGCAAAAACTAAAAAAATGTGCAGGTCATGCAGGTCATTCAGGTTCGACTTAAGGGGTTAAAAGCACAGTGGAGTAACCAAATAGGGGAAGAAAAAAATGAAAGCATACAAATTACATGCTATCTATATTACATTTATCCCCGATAAACAGCTAAACAGCTGTTCAGAGATGAACATGTACAGAGATGGACTAGATAGATAGATAGATAGATAGATAGATAGATAGATAGATAGATAGATAGATAATGTTAAAAATAAAAAATAACCTAACACAGTCTAAAAATGTTCCAGAATTATCATGGTGGCTCATTATATTTGATAAATTTGCCACATTCTTAGAATGCTCTAATTGTATTACACCAACCATTAATTGGCTTAAATGGTAAAAAATAATAGTTACAGAGTCATGCAATATGCTGTATTCCCATTGAATACTTAGGGGGACATGTATGAAAATTGTTTACGTCTAAGATTTTGGTTGCTATGGGCAACAAAGAATCAGAGCTCTCCTTTCATTTTTCAGAGTACTACATGAAACGGAAGAGGAGCTCTGATTAGTTGCTCTGAGCAACAAAGAAAGTCTTAGACCTGGACAGTTTTCATACATGAGACCCTAAGATTTTATCAGGCATTAGTTAACTGTGGAAACATTGATGTTTTGTTGATTGTATTATCTTCTGTTTAATGCAAATGTCCCAAACAGTTACAAAATTGTAAATTGTTTTCAGAACTTCATTAGTAATGTTTTGTTGACCTTATTTTTTGAATCAAACCTATTGTCAAAAGTTGTATAGTCTAGTGAAATTTGTTCAGGACTGAATCTCTAATGCCAGTGTTTAAAGGGGTTTTGCCACCATGTAATGTTGACGTGGGAACTTCCAAAATGGGTATTTAATCACTTTTCTAAATATATGTGATTACAAAAAGTGAAGACTCTGAGAGCTACAGCATTTCTCAATCCCCCTTGGTTACCTGAAAGCTTCCACTAGACACAACCAGAGGGACCAGAGGAGCTGACAGGCCGCGCTTCCATGAAACACTTCTTATCTGATGACAGGGAAAATGAATGAGCTTTTAAGGGACAGGGAAGAAAGTGCAGTCTATGAGGCTGTGTCTTGCTGTATTGAGAATCCACTGTTGTACTGTTATTATTTCAGTTAAGTTTTGAGACGCTCCCTTATTCCTCACTCCTTGCTCACCCCCTCCGTCTCTCCCCGGCAGGCTTCATGACTCAGCATGATTTGTTTATATTCTACTCCCATGCGGATAAGAGGTAAGTAACTGGCGTCCTGGCAAATCCCCTTTAAGAACAAGACTGTAATGTAACCTCATTATACTATCAATATATTCTTAAATATTATAACAAAGCTGAACAATAAATTGTTACTTCAAAAGTCTTTTAATACCAATATTAATGAATATATGGTCATCTGTTTACAAACACATGTAGTATAAAATTGTTCTAGATTTAAAAAATTGAATATTTGAAAGCCATTAAAATTAAGAAAATAATATGTACAACATCAAAATCTTT